>JAKRRZ010000183.1:0-28759 GCA_022627015.2 Podosphaera aphanis
GCGGGATATACTCGAACTGTTTGTGCGGTACGCGATTACCGTCCTTGTCATTCTTCCACCTTGGAAGATTACAGCCCTTGTGAGTTGCTCCAACCTTTTTAGATGAGCCTTTGCACTCTGTAGCATCCTTATCCGCGCCGGTGTAAGCGGCGCAGCTCTCTCTACAACACTCTTAAGTAGTTGACGTAAAGCCAGACAACTTAGTGAGGCGTGATGACTTTTTCTTCAAATATGGCAGTTTGATCTTATAATATTTGAAGACGATTTTACGAAGATTTTCGTACTGTTCGTTGCAAACAAAGGCTTGGTCTTGCCATGAAGCAAAGGCAATGAAGCGTGTATCTTCAGGTTTAAGTTTGCTGGCTACTCTATAGTTATTGTTGTTTAGGATTACTAGATAAGATTATACATGCAACCTCCAATATTGTCTTCATCATATTCGTATTCCGAGTAATCTACAGCTGTTTGCTCAAGTGCTGATAGGTTATCACTCTCTATCAGGTTATCAGTTTCGATAAGGCTATCGTCGTTATATATCTCGTTATTGCCTTGGATGTTAAAATCTTGACTGTGGACTTCGTAAAGGAAATCTCCGCGTTGTTGTTGCCGCAGAAGTAAGTTTTGCTTGTGACGGTAAATTTGGCTGCGAGAAAGAAAATGTTGTGATGCATTTAGATCGTCACAATATCGGAATTCATATCGCCTTCCAGCTGACACAGTGGGAAAGTTATTACTCCTAATCGTATTGTTGCGATGAAGGTTGCGAGACGTTAAACGTAATCTTGTTTAAGAGTAGGACAATGATGACATTATTTGTAAAGATCATTACAAATATTTTTAACAGGTTAAGCGCACGGACACACCAGCATACCTACATACCCTAGGAGACGTCAATAAGGGTTATGAAGCTTCACTTTTCGAGTTACAAATTCTAGTTATCCAATTTCTAGGGCTCCTGCCTGTAAAGGCCATGTATTTCTCTGTGTAACAGTTCTTGTTGGGATGACACACAGACGGTCTGTAAATTTCCACATACTAAATGAAACTAATGATGTTACTTAGTGAAATTTGGTATAAACATCTATTACTATCCAGTCTCCTTGAATTGCCAGAACAAACCATTATAGAATTATGTCTTCACAGCAGCAAGAACGACCATCTTTGCTCAATCCTCGAGCTTCACGCCAGAATGGCTACGACCTCCGCACATTACCTATGCCCGAAAGTACGGTACTTGCCGATCTACGTACCTACGAGAAGTTAGGGAAATCGGTGGAAACATATGACCATAATATCACGAGTAAATGGAGTAATATATGCAGGAAAGTTGAAAATATTCTCAACTTCGGCGACCTTGCCCTAAGGGAGTTAGTGTATACCAACTATTTATCAAATGCGAATCATTGCGAGCTAACGAACGGACGGCTGCTCATAAAATTAAATGGAGACCTTATCGTGCGAGGAGTTTGTAGGGTTCATTTGAAGGTGGCATGAATAGGGTGGAAGGTGATGCGTTGCCATCAGTGACTTCTTCAAGGGATCACCTAGGCGTAGCAACATCGAATCTTCCACCGGCGACGAATATCGACGAGGCTTTGGCGGCATATGAAGCTAGAATAGAGGCCAAAATTGATACCAAATTGGCCAGCATCTTTGCTTTGCTGGAAAATCGCCTTCCTGGCACCGAGTCGGCTGCTCCACTCACTCTTTCTTCACCAGCGCAGCCTATAACCAGACAATCGGAAGGTAGTACGTCGCTTGGAAAGCGACCACGAGATGGCAGATGGCCTACATCCCGCCAGGATGATGCGTCTCGGCAGTTGACAGAGAAAGTCGACAAAAGGAAGCATTGAGAGAGGCACAAGCCTTAGGTAAGGCAGCCGCGACCGGGTTATTGAAAGAACTAAGTAAAATAGACAGAGGCAATATAGGTAATGATGAGTCTGATGATGACACTGAATTAGATGAGGCAGGGAGTTTCTCAAGAAACCCTTCTTTAGCTGACACTGATGAAGATTTATCACCTATATCAAAGCTGCCCAAGATTGCAGCTCGTGGGGGTCGTGGGGTCTCGGAGTTCGCAGTGGCGCAATACAGGGAGGGGCTCAATCCACGTCCATTAAAACGAATGGTAAGACGATGATGAGAAGAAAAGGTGCGCTGTACTTGTGTTATAATTAAATATAATTTAAGTTGCAATGGAAAACTGAGTGCGCATCTGATATTTGTTTACTTAATATTGTTGATAAGTTTATTTATCACGTGAGCTCTTTTTTGTAAACAAATAAGTCGTTTTTGTTCAATGTAAATGTTGACTGAATGAAAAAGTCATGATCTTGCGCAAAAAAGGGTTTATTTACGTTGGTTTGAGGTTTGTTTACTTTGATTTAATGTATATATACATTAAATTAATGTTTTTTTCCCCGAGGGTCTGTGGTGATACAAATAAATAAAATTACCTGGTTGCTAGGGCGTTGCTAGCCAAATTACAATACATGTTGCAAGATTATACATGTACATGTACATTACCGGCGTCCATTCTACAAAAAACAGTATTTATTTGCAATTTAAACCCTGTATACTACGTATGTGGGTATATTCCTGATGTGAAAATTCAGCTATATAGCCCAATAATTTCCCATTTTCAACTGATATCGGGAGTTCAGAGGCTTACTGCAAAATTTGTAAGATTGAGGAAATGTCATGGCCTTAACTAGGATATTGCCTTATAGGGGATAGCGTTAACGGGTTTTTACTGTATTATTTCCCGAAAATGAGCTGCACAAACCGAGATCTGCGCCTCAAGCGAGACTTGTTAACCCGACTTTATAGGCGGTACAGGGCGGTACCCAAAGCGGATCTAAAGCGTTATGTTACCCCGAAACACTACACCGAAAAAAAAAGGTTCAGGTGAGGACAGGCTCCAAAAAGGAAGGCTTCGAAGCTACAGCTAAGTGATGCACAGAGTGCCTGCACCTATACATGTAAGTCAGTCTGATGGTAAAATGGCTTAGACAAAGTCGTGATTGATCTAAATTCGTTTGATGCAAAAAAATTAACCGCCAAAAATGCTGCACACGACGCAAAAGACTCACAGCTTGTTGCCGCATCGAGCCTATATGGTGTTCTGGAGCGGGTATTCGACGGCTATGTGAGCGACGTGCACAGCAGTGAGACGCGGGTGTGCTGTAAAGGTACGGCCTGAGGAGCTGGACTCTGCTACACCGCAAATCCACTTATACATGTGCGCTGCTTTTACTATTCCTCCAGGGTAGGTTTTGTCTAGTGGAGCAAAAAGCGGGGGCTTCCGAGAGCCATCTTTTCCTGATTCGGTATCATATCAATAGAAATCAACTTTTTAATATTCTTTAATAGATTTGACAAGGATAATTTGTATGGTGTTTTTTATCCGGCCGAGATTTTGTCCACTACGCTAATTCTTGAAGCTAAACCAAATCAAGTCATTTTATTTCCACTTCTAATTTTCTACTCTTCCTAATACGTAAAATGATTACTGCTACACGTTTATCTATGGTTTCATATGCCTCCTCTATCACACAAAAAATAGCCTCATAACTTCCTACTAATTAATTTTTCCAACCTTTTCGGCTTCGTAGTATCATCCCAAGTCCATGCTTTATTCACCTCCTCTTAAAGATCTTCATAGGACCACTGCTATTTTCCACCATCCAGTCTCGAATAATGTTACCGTGTGTAGTCCTTCACTCTGTCTCACAAATGCTTCATTGGGTCAAGGTCGCGGTAAGGCGGCCAGTCGATTGTGGTGATGAACCTCTCCCGTTATTCGTAAAAAGTGCAAGCTCAAGAATACGCAAAACATTTTCAGTATATCCATTCAAGATATTGTCTCAACTTCTCTTCTTTTTCATCATCAAGCCGATGGTAGAGATTCTTTAACTGTACTGATCGGAAGATTAGTCCACTGAGCCTTTGAGCTAAAAATTAGGTTAAGGACCTTTCGGGTAGTTCACTTTCTTGGATTCAAGTCAATTTTAGGCCAAATCTTATCGTTATAGAGAAAGTCCATCAAGTTCTCATCGGTCCAGCTTATTTCTTCTACTCTTTTCAGATCAAGGGGGCTTCCTTAGCTTCTTCAGTAACGGATGAGGTTTGTATTTTCTTCGTATTTTATGCTTTGTGGGATTATTAGAATGCAGATATTTTCAATACGGATGTTAATAGTCTTGCTGTTGAAGTCGATGATAGCTGCAAAGTTGGAGAGTGATGTTGATGAAAGGGACATGAAAATCGGCAGCTACCTAACGGTTCAGGCAAAATATTCAGGCTTCAGTTAGCCTTGAAACTAGCAGATATTTTTAGGAGCTAGTAGGGATTACACCCCTGAAGCGAGGGTTTTCTCCACTGGACAAAACCTACCCTGGAGGAATAGTAAAATTATGATATATATATATATATATATATATATATTGTATAGACAAAGGAAGGTGAAATAGCATGTTAAATAACTTAATAGCTTATTTGATGGTCATAAGATTTTCATTATTCGACACTTTTATAACTTAAGATTAAACGAAAATTAAATATTAAAAGTTAAAAGGCCAGGTTTGAAACCCCTGTTAGGCCGATACCTTCCTCCCCGCCTTCTCAGCCTTGGTTATAACTCACTCAGCTTAATCTGCGAAAATCAATTCCTCACCATCAACTTTGTTCAAGATGCATAGCTCTACATCAATTGTCATTTGAGATACGAGATGTGGATGGACTCACCTTTATTTTCCACTTTCATCTCATCACCAAGCTAATTCTGTTGCGATTGCTCGGGTTTACCAGTCACTTGCTTTTCCTTCAAAGACGACCAGGAAATTTACGCTGATTATTTTGAAAATTGTGTGCTTTTCGCTGGATGTAGTGATAATTGAACCTTTGGTGTATAGCTACCGTTGCCAGACTCTTTGATGCGTAAAGATTAACAAATAGCCAGCAAGACCATATCTCACTCATGGCTCACAAAGATCGCCAAAGCGAAACAAGCGAAAGGTCGGCCGAGAGGCGGCTTCGACCAAAAACCGATAAAGATTCAGAAAGATCTCACAAGTCAAGGAGTACGAAACCGAAAGTTACTGACTCTGAGTCCGGAAAATCCGTCAAGTTACGAAGACGAAAGAAAGAGGACAGCGAAGATAAAGTGAAAAAAAGAATCTCAGAACCAAATTTGCTGAGAGCCGACTTAGTTCCTGAGCTATCGCGGGCGCCGTCTCGAATTAGTCTCCCATACCCTAGTTTCAATAAAAATTACAGTAAAGAAGCGGTGCGAATCGACCGAGAAAACCTAAAGCTCTCCGCTGAAAAGACTCCGATTACACCCGAGTCGACAGACCTAGGTTCGGATAAAAAGCTCAGATCCAAACCAGTGGAACAACAGGATACAGAATCTAAGCATGGAAGACCACCCAGCCCTCCTGAAACAGATGTCTCCAAGAAGAAAATAGGTCAGAGAAAAGTAAGTCAAGTACAAGAATGTTTAGTGGAGGAAGAAAAGGTCGCATCAAAAATTTCCCTCGTCTCCAAGGCATCGAAACGAGAAGGAGCATCTAAATCAACGGAAGATTCTAAAACATCAGAAGTTAGCGAACTTACTGAATCATCATTGACTAGCGAAGATTCATCGGAGAATACTGTACTGCGCTCTGAAACGGGCTCAAAAGATGGTTCCAATGCCACATCTGTTCCACCGAAACGAACCCGCTCAGTTGAGGAGAAAAATCACCAACCTTACGTGGAAACCGTTCCGATCAAAGAACAAGATTTTACTCCATCTGTTAAGCCTATCCCATCCCCCTTCATTCATCTTAAAACCGCTGGCTTGTGTCACAGTGAAAAAGACTCAGCTCAGCATACTTCAGCCCAAGCTCCATCAAATCTGCCGACGAATACTCCATGTGTCGATTATCTTATAGAAAACGGAGGCTTGTTACGGCCTGTACCGAAAAAAATCTTCGAATTTGCTCACAGCACATCGCAACATCAACAAGCTATATCTACGCCTATTAAAATTGGGAAAATTTTTGCTCCATGTCTCAGTATCTTGGATGAATATGAAACAGTCTTAAAGAAAAATGGGTCACTTGCTGTTGCTACTGGATATCGATCGGTAGCTAGACGACTTCTGGATAGATTAGAAGTTGTGATGGGCAGAGACTTGGACGTAGAAGGATGTCTTTGTGTCATGTGCCGACATGCTAGTCTTGCTTCATATAAGAATCGTAAGGAACTGGGATGGGGTGAAGTGCTAGAGTGGAGTGCTGGCCGCAAAGAGTTGCCCGTATGGCCAGCGTTTGATTTTGCAACACTTGGAGTCAAAGCTGCTGAATTAGCAGGTATTGGACTATCACAAAAAGATACCTCGAGTTCTGCTTCTCCAATCAAGGTTGATCCTGATATATCCGATGAATTTCGTGAATACTACCTACAGCAGTCGAAAAAGACCAAGCTTGCCGTTGATAGATGGCTTTCAAGCTGTCCAGAAACCGCTGCTACTCCACCACAAGAAATCGATGACGAGACTCTTTCATTTGCAATTCTTACCCATTTAGATCAAAAAGAGAGACCTATCTTTCACGCGTTGAATACAGGTTCCACTGTATTGCAGCCTATCTCTCGTATAAAGAACTCACCTCGAAAGCCAAGATCAGATTTTGTGATGAGAACTGCCCAATCAATACAAAGATTGTACAAGCTTTCACTGCCACCACGGGATCCAGAGGTAGCAATTTTTCTGCTTCAGAATCCTGAACTACATGATCTACTTGCAACTATTTCCAAGATAAGTTCTCGTGAATGGGAAATACTCACATCGGGCCGTTTTGATGGGTTCTTATGGTCTGGGGCTGATACCGAATCCTCACGAAGCTTAAATACGCCGAATGTGGCTCCACAACGATCAGAACTTAGAAATTCAGATCCAAGCTTGTCGATCAACTCCGGCAAGTCATTTCATGGGCAATCAATATATCCCCAAACTCGCCGGCCAGTATTAAATGATGAAGAAACTGAAATAGGTGTTTTGGCCGAAGTTGAGCGCGAAATATACCAGGGAATGGAAGCGCTCGAAGACGCTTTTGAAAACCTCCACCGTAAAGCCGAGCTAGTACGTCGTGCACTTCGTGAGCGTGCTACAGGAATTACTTTATCTCTTCAATCGCGACAACTCTCGGAGCCTTCTCTCGATATCTTAGACAGTCCATTATCAGGGGTTAGCTCTATGTATGGAAGACAATGCTGGGGCGATCGAAGTGAAAGTCATTACACGAGCGACTGGGATCCTGGTGATGATTACAGTGAGCTAGCGCCTGATGATAGTGCAAGTAATATTAGTAGCTCGAGGCATAGACGACCCAAACGTCGGAATGAACGGATGGCCCCCACCTTACTTGAAGAAGAAGACGAAGAATGAGCTCTTTCCTTTGTCAAAAAATTAAAATATGACGAATAATGACAGTTACCGAGGTAAAAAAGAGAAGGTGTATTAATCTTGAGAGCTATTACAATTGATAAATGCTCTTGGGAAGAACAACACTGCTTGGTTTTATTTATCACGCGGAATATGTATTTTGGATGCATGTGCAAAATCTCAAGCGGGCGCTAAATGAAGCCCTAGAAGCTATCTTTTCATTCGAATTAGAAGAATTCGAATACTACTATTCTAATCATTCGTTAGCCAATACTTTTCTCGGTATGACCAAGCAGACCTAATTTATGTATACTATTAATATTCACAGGGATTTCACATCGGTAGATGAAAGAGATGACTAAGCACTAAGACAAGACGTAGAACTAGGCACACACTGGATGAGATGGATATCTCTCCAAGGCAAATCGCGAGCTTCCATTATGAAGACAATGTGATGAGTAAATTACCAGGTATGTGGTCTAAGATGCCACAAATATATACCACCAAAGATAAAACGTGTATGTACATGTAAATATATAATAAATCTTGGGACACGCTGTTATGGGCTATGCCCTGCATTAATTAATGGCTAGGTCAGGGACTAGCCGGTCACGGTCGGTAAGGGACGCAGATCGCAATGACATTCATATCTTTCAGGACGCGCGCTCATAAATAGGGGCACGCGTTTATGTAACTGTATATTAACCTAACTTCCCCAGTTAGTAGATAGTCATAGGAGAAATAAACGGTATTTCGTGACATATGTTCGTCGTGCTTTATTCCGATCGCTTATAGTCCATCACACACGCGATCCCTTCCAGTTTTGTGCACAGAATCTACATATAGTGTAAATGACTTGCTTACAATTTAGTACAAATCCATGTAATCTCTCACCAATTGGTGTACAGTCCTCTACTATGAGGCACGTCATGCAAAGTATGTACAGCCATTTCCCCCAAGTGCGCCCTGAAGCTAGCGAGGTATAATCGCATACCACCCTGAGCATTGCGCGACAAGGCGAAAGAAGACGCGAGGATAGCCGAAACGAGTCGACTTAGGCGGACCAGTACATCAGCCTGACGATACCGACGCGGAAAAAAGTCCGCACGGAGTCGAAACCGCAGGAGATCACCTCCGAAGATGCAACTTCCTCGCGGCGTCTTCATCCGACCACTCCTTCCATCACCGCTGTTCCCGTCGCGCCGTCGCATGGCCGCGCTGTTGTTTGTCAGTCGGATTCGCGGCTTGTGAGATGCGGCGGGTCACGGCGACCGAGCTGCACGGGGACACGCTGGCGAGCAGAGCGCGACATTGGCACCGCCATCTTTCGTCGCCCCGCCATTAAAAGGTCTGCGTCGCGCGCGGCGCTGTGGGTGCGCGCTTCGGCATCGTGTCGGCGATGCATGTCCTGGTGTGGGGTTGACGACGATGCGTCGGCGGCGCGTCGGCTCGCGGGGTGACGGACGGCCGGGACAGGGTCTTCGTGCGGATCGACCCCTCGCCGACTCCATGGGGTGCGGTGCGCCATGGCGATGTGGACCTGGTGCGGGGGTGTGGTGTGCGTTTACTTTTACGATTAACAAAAGTAGTTACAGTAGACTCTGAACTCAAAGCACGCCTGTAATCTTTATCACAGAATACCTGGTAAGTTCGTTGGGTCTGATGTGAGTTGATTGTCTCCTCTAACCGAAAACTCCTAATGATGCTATCTCTAATTAAGATTACATAATAGCGCCTACGACATAATAATGACTTCCAAGATAATAACAAGTGACCAGGACACACATCATTCCCCTTTTCAGACTCCGTCATCGTCAACCTGGTTCCATTGTGCTAGTACATCCGAAATTCTACGTCTGTCCTTCTCAAGCAGAGTTTTACTGCCGTACCAAAGAGATCTTACAGGATGTCCATCTCTAACGTAAGCCGGAAATAGCTGCTGACCGTGATACTAATTTCGCAGAGTAAATCCTCCCGGAGTGCGCAGAACATAACCGTTGTGAGGAGAGGCATCCGCAATGATAAAGGGACCGTCATAGAATGGTTCACCTTTGTGATCTCTTTTCCTCTGTCGCAAAACCCAATCACCTTTTCCAAACACCCTAAGCCGAGCTTTCTTTTCTTGGAGGTATGAATGAATTACATCTCTTGCTGCTTTTCTTGTTGCGACGTTTAGGCGCGCATCTTGTACTCTAGGATTATACAACTTGACGAGATCGGTAGCGAAAGCATTTTTCTCAGCAGGAGTTAATTCTCGCATGTAAGGGCTTGGAGAATCTTCGTGCGGGACTCCTAGAGCAAGAAAAATGGGAGAATATCCAGTTGAATTAGGACGCCGATTATACGTGCTGAGTGACTGATCTAGGATCCACTGGATACCACGAGACGGGTTAATAGCAGATACGGCATATAAAATAGTCATAATGATGCCGTTGAATTGTTCTACTTTGCCGTTTGTCTGTGGGCGGTATGGTTTGGTTACAGACTGCTCAATAGACCTTTCCTTACAAAATGACGACATTTCTTTACTCACGAATGCTTGGCCATTGTCAGTTATTAATTGCTCGATGCCAAATAGTGCATGAATTTGTTGGCTTAGTTCCAAACAAGAGGCAGTGTTTGGTGATGGCGTCAATAATGCCATCGCATACGAAGTCGCGTGATCGATAGAGGAACATAGGTAAGCAGATTGACCGTTATGGCGTACCGGACCGGTGTGATCCATCCCCCACCTTGTGAAAAGTACTGGGGCCTGCACAGGACGTAGATTATCCTGTGTATGTATCTCAATCGGTTGCGTCATCAGTTGACATCTGGAACAGGTCTTAAACGCTTCCTGCGCGGCTAAAAAAATATCTGGATGCTAGAGATGATTTCTAGACTCCCAAACTAAAGCTCCTATCGAACAGTGAGCACTTTGCTCATGCAACCTAACCAAAGCCGACAAAAGCTTGCCGTAATGGTAGATTATTAAAAATTTGTTGACAAGCACTCGCTATGTTAAACCATTGTGAGTTGCGAAATTAAGTTTAACTCAAGGTTCAGGAAGATTTTCAGGAAGAGAGTCACACGATGCTGTAAGAACTCCGCAATTGAGTGCAAATCTATCCAGGTCAGTCTCTCTGCGTCTAGTAACGTATTTGATGGCAAATTCCGTGAATCATTATGGACTGGGTCGTATCTTGCAATTGGAAATGAGGTCGCTTTGTTGGGTGGTCGTGAAAGCCAATCCGCAAGATGGTTCGATTTACCCTTTTTGTAAACAATTTTTGGATCGAAATGCTCAAGAACGTCTACAAATCGTTGCATTCGCCGATGTAAGTTAGACTTTTTTCGAATCCCCGCCAAACTTTCGTTGTCAGTCCTGATTATAATTTCACAGCCCTCAATCCAATCTTGCCAAGTTTGAAGAACTTGAACCATTCCTAAGGCTTAGCGTTCCTGCGAAGAGTATCGCTGCTGAGTAGGGTTAGGTTTGCGACTCGTATAAGCCACAGGGTGCAAATGTGCACCATCCATAGATGGCTGTAAAATTCTTAAACGGATGAATGGCGAGAAAGGGACTTCGGGTTGGAGGAGAACAGCACTAGTATATTTGTCGGATGCATCGACATCGAGAACAACTGGTAACTGGGGGTCCATGGGCCTCAAAATTGGGGTAGTAATGAGAGCATTACGTGTAGCTTTCCAGGCTTCGATTTGCTCGTCACTTAATGTAACAGGTATATTTTTGCCTTCCAGAGACGTAAGACTATATAGAGAGGCCCAGCTAACTTGCTGAAAAGCTTAATGTAATCACGAAAGTAATTACATGAATTAAGGAAAGCCCGAACTTCCGTAACAATTCGTGGGCACGGGTCTCTCGAGGATTGCCAGGATCTTTGAAGGATCTACTTGAATGCCGTGTCTGTCAATAATATAACCCAAAAATCCTGTTTGCGTGACAAACCGAGCGCATTTTCGGGGATTTAACTTATAGCCACATGATTGTAACTGTCCCATTACCCGAGTAGCATTCTGGGTCGCTGCCCTCACGGTATTACCCCATGTTATCACATCGTCTATCATATTGGCCGTGATATCTCGGACTGACTGAAGGCATTTATCTATTGCTTTCTGAAAAGTAGCATTAACGTTGGTTAATCCAAAGGGCATAACCTTGAAGAAATACTGCCCCTGAGGTGTGACGAAGGAACAATTTTTTTGTGCTCTGTCAGTGAGTTCTATTTGATAGAATCCTGACTTGAGGTCAAGTTTAATGTAGAAGTTATGACCTGAAGCTTTCCTTATTTCGTCTTGTACCACAAGCAGTGGGTAAGCTGACCTCTCTGTATGAGCATTGACTTGTCGAAAGTCTATTACCATTCGTCCCTTTGGCTTACCGTCTTTGGGAACGAGTATTGCACGACTGGAGAATGGGCTTTGACCACCGTAAAACACTCCTTGTATCCCTGCACAAACGAAATCTTCTAGTACATGGGTGTTTTGGGCCGAGTAACGTCCCGGGGGCGGATTTTAAATTGACATTGGTGTCTGGGATTTTATCGTGCTTAACCCCTGTTGCAAGCGTAGAGCTACCTGCAACTTGTGTTGCATCAAATAATGCTTGGAATTTTGATTTGAGAAACAGAACGCTACTGTCAATTTCTTTCTGTTCAGCCATGGAGATGGGTGGAGGTGGACGGATGCTTAGTTCTGTTGGGAGTTCAGTTGGGCTCCTTAATACCTTGAAGTCAATAGGAACATTTGTCGTTGTCCAGGCTGCGACTTTCCTTGCATCGCATTCTTCTTTCGAAATAGGTGTAAGCAACGGAGCGTTAGGAAATTTGGTGAGTTTGACACAGTCAGTGCCAGGAACGTAGAGTTCCCAATTCGTGTAGAGTTGATCTTCCTAACGTTAAAGGTGCGGGAAATTTTCCATCTGGCACTACCCCACAGACTAGCTGTAATGAAGTTCAGTGTCCAAAATCAACTGAAACGGTGCAGTCTTAATTAACCACGGGTCCTAGTTTCTTTACGGCTTCTTGTAGCTGTACCGGCGATTTTGACAAAATTAAATTATTAGAAGAGAAAATGGAAGCAATAGAGGAAACAATATAGCAACTAGCAGTACCACCATCAAAAAATGCAAAACTTTCAACTCCGCTTATATGACATGAAAAAAATCAATGATGATCGGTAGCGCCTTGCCTAGAAACATTTGCCTAAATATAAGGAAATGGTTGAGAATTAAGGTGTAAATTTTGTTTTGAATGAAATTTATTTTCATCGTCAGTAAGGACCGTTAGATTATCTAGGCTCACGGCGTTAATGTTGAAAGCGCGGCTGCCAAGGCCCTATTCAGGGGTCTCATTACCATTATAATTGCTAGTATCGGTTGATTCATTAAGCTTATTAGATTTAGTGGGGATTGGATCCCAATCTTGAAATTCATCTGAGTCCCGGAGTTCGTAATCTTCGTCTTCGAAATGGACTGATTTGTTCGCGTATGCAGAAACGGAATGATTTGACCGACGAGGTGGTGGAGGAGGGGCCTTTTTTTTAGAAATGGGAGAATTATTGTATCGATTATCCATCCTATTGGGATTAGCACTTGGTTGTTTTTGTTGTTGATTCTTCCTTTGTCCAATTCGAGCCCTAAATGTACCAAAAACCTCGTTTCCTGGGGATTGTGGGTTGAACCTCTCCGTTTTTCGAATAACTCTGCAATCAGTACTGAAATGACTTAATTTCCCACAGTTGTAACACACTGTTTGGGCTGTTGCTGCGTTGACAGAGGCTATTGGATCATTGAAAACAGGGGATGGCGAAAAATGCGAAGTATCATTTTCCGCTCGGAGAGGATGTTGGAACACTGGAAGAGGCTCTCGATCGAGAGAACGGGAAGACAACTGCGCCATCCAGTTCTAGTATTTTTCTGCAATGATCCACGCAATTGAAAAAGCATTGTGTAAAGGAAAAGCGTCGTTCTGCTAGACTAGAGTGTTCCAGACCATACCAGCATGAGTTTGTAGAGTGTACTCAATCATATACTCCACTTCTCTATCGCAGCGTTCTCTTGTCGGAATTCTAAGGAAAGCCTGTTCAAAACGCCTCAAGAATTGAGCAGTGGACTTTTTCTGTAGCGGTCCGGTTCGGAAAGAAATAAAAGCGTCTACAGGACTTCGCAACTTATTTGATAACGAAAGGATCTGTAGAATAGCCTGAAAGTCAAGTTGCTTTTTGGCTGCTGCCTTCAAGAATTCTAATTTAGCGGATGGACTCGCCTGAAGCGCTGATTATCTCGACAATTTGCACCAATTCTCGCAGCTGGAGAGGCTTAACATAGGTACGTCTTCTTTCTGAGCTATCAAGGACTACTGAGCTGGTAAACTCGAAAGGCGATGCTATGTTCATCCATATTTCAGAGATTTCTTTGCTCCACATATTGTACTGACTTTGAAGCTCGTGAAACCGTGTATAAATTTCGGAAAGTGAATCTGAATGGTTTCCATCGATTCTTAAGGCTTCGATGCTTATATTGATAAAGTTAGAAACTTGTGGGTCGCGCTGCATAAATTTTGATGGCCATTTTTTCTGAGTGACTCAAAATCAGGATTCTGTCTGAAGTTTGAGCTGTCATATCTCGGACGCGAGAGTGAGAGGACGGATATTCTTTGGAGACTAGTGTAACTATCCATTTGGCAAGATATTCCTCTCGTTAACTGAACAATATTTGCCATGATTTGAGACTATCTCTTTGTTTTGTCCCACCCCATAGACGATGCCTGAGCATGGATTCAAGAATGCTGTACAAACCAACAGCAGCTCAGGTAGATAATTTTTTTTAGATTCTAGATTCTGAAAAGCAGCTTTTATTATTGGTTCATGTTCAGATATTGTAAATAAATTGAGGTGGGGTGATTACAGAATAAACATGTGGTGTTGCTGTGGGCCTAGTGCGCGAAAGATGGGGGTGCGCAATCCATGGGGTGTCTAGCTTATGTCTTGTACATGTACTAGTACACTAGGCGTTGACATCTACTCCGATTCTCGGCTAAAACTGACACTCAATATGTAGACTTCCAAGAGGGTTCGCCTTGTTCGACGCTAGCACACGAATTGTCATCAAAAATTTAGCAAGGATAGCTATCCACCCGGATGTGAAATATCTCAACTCTTTATTGACATCTGCTCTTGCCAGGATGAATTCATACATTGTATGTTACTGTTACGAGCTTGACGCGCGAGGGACGTGGTTTCGTAGATCTTTGAATAAAACGGGTTAGGTGGCAACGAAGTTCATGTATTGTGCCCGTATCAATACCATTCTCTCGTTATCCATTCGGGCGTACGATTTTTAAGTTCAAGCACCCGGACGATAGGTAATTGTTGCGCGGGTGAAAGTGGGAACACGCGCGAATTGACGTTCATGACGTGGTGGAGTGCGTCGAACTTCTGCTACAACGATGATAATCAGACTATTGGCTATCAACATGACAATTAAATATGTGTTTTTTGCCTTCAAAGGCCGGTCATAGGTAGGTAATTAGGACTCAGTCTTGAGAAATCACCTGCGCGTCTCATGCTTTGGGGACACGGGGCTTGCTTTAAAACCGCCATCACCTTGCCCTCACGACACACCAGTATGTGTTTAGACTGAAGATAGGTGACTAACGAGCCGCAAAAGCCGAGCTTGTGATTTGAAGAAGTGGAAATTTTTGATGAGTAGTGACGTGACTACCGATAAGAGATCCTCAGATGAGAGCCCTGGACTCAGAAACCAGGCCCCATAGCCTTCTTTTTAACAGGGTCTCGCGACTTTGACAAGGATCTTTAAGGATTTGAGGTTTCGACGCGATGTTATCCCTTATTCTCCTTGTCATACGATCTGTCGAGGTAACAATGGATACCGAGAGTCAACGGTTATGAGACGAGATTAGCTGGCCACAATCCAAAACAATTAGCGACACTATACTCAAACTGACATTTGTGGAGTTACATGCACATGTACTCAGATTGGATATTGGCACCTTTTATACCGGCATCCATACCACTACATCCTCGTACATTTCGTCGCAGCGTCAAATCACGCCGCAACGATCAGAACTAAAATCACATTCCTCTCAATTCAAATATTCCAAGGTGAGAGAAATCTGATTGAGAATTTAAGAAGAGAGTGAAGAGCGGGTAAAGTAGATTGCCTCGTGCAGAGAGAATGAGGTCCTCAATTTCCTCTGGAATAAATGAGATAAATACATGTACCGTACGCGTGTCAGTAAGTATATTTCCGTCAAGGGAGAATTCGTAGCCGTGAAACTGCCAAGATAAACTTAAACATCATTCACCCTCTCTGTCCTTAAACGAACGTCGAATGGAACGAGCGAAGACCAGTAGATAGGGAGCAAGCGGAGACGCAACATACGATCTCGTGCGTTCTGTGGCTGTACTGTGGAGAACTGAGAGCTTCTCACAGCGGCTTTATGAGGACTGAAGATTCCTCGTCACCTCTCGAGGCAGTAAATACATGTGAGCCCCGTTCGGGAGATCTAGCTGTTGCTTGTAGGACGCGATTCGCATCTCGAGGAAAATTTTCGAGTTTTGTGTTGACATTCGTACTTCCCAATTGTTCACGGTATCGATAAAGAGCTCCTGCCTGAACGTGGATGGGAATTTTATGGCTACTTGGTCATGCACTCAGCAGCGAAGTTTTGGGGTCAGTGAGTGCTGTGAGCCTGAAAAACTTTGTATTTCAAAAAAAGACTTGCCTGTCTTCTTACCAGTCATTGATAACGGCAGCGATTTGGATTCTCTGTTTTCGGACAAGAAATGACTACCGACCCTGTGGTGAATGTCGGCATAAGCGGGCAGTCTTCTCCGCTTATCGGATTAAAAAAGCCCCGTGATTACTAGTAACCTTAATTACAGGGTCATCGCGATATTGAAATTAATCCTACGATAAAAGCGTATACAACCATCCAATTCAAATGTACCGGTACGTGTCTTTGCACCGTCTATGGATCTACAGACACGAATTGATCACAGGACTATTTTCAATAATTATCCCAGTCGTCATTTGCCGAACGCGTCTTCTCTAGGATCTAGAAACCAATTGCATATTCATTACTGTTAATTTGACCTCACCACAAGAAAAAAAGGCTTTCAGCTCCTACAAACCTCTAGATCGTTGAGGAGAGTCTTCTCCCATCTTCAGGCCGAGCCCAACCCTGGTTCTCCCAGATTGCATTTTTCGAAACGATGACAGCCACGATGCTACTTGGAGAGGGTCTCTGTTATACTCACTCAACACACATAAAAGTAAAAAAAGTCCATCTCAAGCCACCATCATCATGAGGAGCGGAGAGCTATTCATTCCATGGTAGTCAATTTTTTCAATCGTCCTCGTGCGCGGATCAGTTCGACGTCTTCAACAATCCCGTAAGTGACAAGAACCTATCACGAGCTCTACCTGGCTTTATTTGTGAATGCCTATAACGATCGATAATTTTTACTTGACCCAAATTCCCAGCATGACCTTGGGTTGGTCCTGTGAGACGAAGAGTCAAGGGGACCGATACAAGAAAAGGCGAGTAGCCCTCTTGGGTAAATACAAAGATCCTCTGCGTCTGGCTGGATGGCCTCACAAAGAGGAGCACTATGCGTGTGCTCATCTACATTCTGTGGTATATGATGCACCTTTCTCGGTAGCTACACACCCATATATAGCCTTAACCTAGCAGAAGAAGATAATAGCTGACGACTCACATAGTAAGGCATGAGGAGTCCAAAGAGCTAACCAATCTTAACTCTGGTCTTTGCAACCTATCAATCTTTAGTTTTGCAACGCTATACATCATATAGTTATAGATGGCTTATACAGTTGAGCCTATCTATATGCAAAGCCTCAGTAGTCCAAAAATTTTGCACTTCCAGGGCTACCATATCATTGATTTTCAGTACGCCGGTAGCCCTGTAAGTGCAAAAATTCTGGACTACCGAGGCTTTGCATATAGACAGGTTCAACCGTAACTGGAATAGATATTCTATAATCTGAGACTATTGCGTACAACCAATTAACAAAACTTATCTTTGAATAGAAGAGTATGTAAAGAATTTTCAGTGAGGCCGTATCATACATCTCTAACATAAATTAAACATGCATTGCGATAGCTCCTGAGTCATTTGGACCACGAGAGGGTCTTTCACTAAAACCTTAAATTTTGAAGCAGACCTGAAACAGACCCCAAAAAGCCAACCCTTGAATAGCTAGTAAGAGAAGAAAGAATTTATTAGCTACAAACTGAATAGAATAGCAAAATATTCATGTAATTTGCTTGATGTCGAATTGAAGCCAGCAACCTACTCATAATTTCTCCTAAGAAATGGCCAGCTGTCCTTACAGAATAATGGCACAGGCTTATCATCATTATGTCCGTTTATAAACGCAAAATAGTTACCCTGTTACCCTCCTCCGAAGCTCTTGTGTGTCAAGTTCCAAGTCCAGAGGCCAGGGAGAAGCAAATAAGCATCATCCAGTGAAACTTCGAGTGATATTTTGATAATAGAAAAGCAAAATATAAGCATAAAATAATATGCGGTTGTTAATGCCTAGCATAAGTCCCACAAACGAGAAATTAATAATTCTATATTTGTATGTTTCGTAAAACAGTCTCCTTGGTTACCGCAACTTGCAACGTTCGAGACGGTTAGTTCTCCAGCCTTCGTACCAAATCTCCCGAGAAGCTTGGCGGAGTTCGTTGCGCCAATTGCTGAATATATATTCTTTCAAATGTACAAAATCGCAGTGTTCCTCATTCATTGGATCAGCTAGTCCCCAGGGAAACTGACGGCCGATAACATCAGGGTCATAAATATCAGGGCTTATGATCGAAAGAGGGAGAATAGGCATTTCCTCAGGAGGACTAAGCCCTTCAGAAGATCTATCACGGCTAGAAGAGTTAGATCTAGATCCAGATCTAGATCCAGATCCAGATGAAGGTTGCCTTAAATGGTGGACTCGATTTTGTGTCGCAGGAGCTTCCTTGTCGGAGACCTTAGAGGCGTTCTTATCGTCGGAAACGACTGATTTATCATTAATCGAGTCAGTATAGCTGGATGAATCACTTTCGACTTCGTCTACTCCGAGAGCTTCCAAGAGATTTAGTTTATCTCTGCGTAAACTTTCCCAAACATTTCTTTTAAGAAAAGCCATATGAGCCGCAGTGATTGTGTCGGCCTTCGATATGACCGGTATAACTGTGGTCTTTCCCCGAAGTGCACGTATCACCTTCAGGTCAAGGCTTTCATCTAGTCCTCCGACCACACTGTGGGTGGAAAATTGATACTTTCTATTCAAACAATTATTCTTGTGGATTTCTTTCAGCGCCGCGATACTCCGATCGAGACGGAGAGGATCGAGGAGAAGAAAGACTGTATGGATATGAGTATCCTGGATCCCGGGTGCCCTGACAACTTTTGATTCTTGCATCAAGGTTTCTTCGAATTTATTTTCTATGAACGACAAAATTTCCCACAATTGAAATTCAATCACGCTCTTTTTCAAACCTTCAGAATCCCACAAACTTAGCCCAACACTTTCTCCGTCGATTTCAGTTTCAATGTAATGCTTTTCGAAATTTCCAAATTTTTGATAGGGTGGAGCAAATATATCTTCCCGAAGGTCTGTTGGTCGTGGAGTTCTCCTCTTAAGGGCCAAAGATGTTTTAAGGAAGTTAAGAAATGAAGTTTTTCCAGATGACTCGGCACCTATCACGAGGACACTAATAAAAATTCAGACATAATTTGTGAGAAAGATGTCAGGGTAAACTAACTTGAATGACGCCGGACTCTTGCGCCTTCTACTTTTTCTTGAGCTACTAATACTGCAAGCGTTGCTAGTACAGCTATATCTACCGCGATGTGCCATGCTCTGATTTTTCGTGAATATCTCAGATCCTAGCTTGATTGATTGAACAGAGGGTTTGCGGCTATGTGTCGAGGTATCAACAGTAACTGTCAAGCTAGGCGAATCTATTTGTGAAATTAATGGGCGCTGTTCATTTTTGATTGACGGCACCGAGACGAATTTATCTTGTTCATCATACGTGATGGAAATCGGCTTTTCATCTCTATTTAGTGTAGAATAATTTAATTCTTCGCGGAGAAGTTGAACTTCATGACGATGCTTTTCAAGTTCTATTCCATGCAAAATAGTGGCAGGGGTCTTCTTATTGAACTTATGTTCCGCAGATTTTGTGCTTCGGAAGAGGCTCCCTAGAGATGGGTGACGGACGAGTGTCGATTTAGCAGCATCAGGAATCGACATGAATTTTTTCGTTTTAATTTGAGGTTTATTAGAGGACACCATATTTTATAGCTAAAAAGACGACACCTCGTCTGGGCTCTAATTGGTGGGTGAGCAGGTCTTCACAAAATTCCCGCTATGACGCACCGTTCACTGAACCACTCAATCGTCCTCTCCTCTACCCTCTCTCTAAGATGGAGACGAGACTGAAAGTAAAGATGCTAGCTCCCTCAAGATCAAATATATTTTCTCAGGAGGGAATGATCGCTGAAATACGTGGGTGGAAAATTCCGATAGCTGCAAGCAGATAGAGAAAACGTCCGGCGATAAAGGACCCGTGTTTAAGAAGATTCGCTCGATCAGCAGTGAACACAGAAGACTGCTGATTTGACAAGTGAGAGAATGAAGAAAATAAAAGATTGATCATTCGTAGAAAAAGTTAATGAAAAAAGGCTTGGGGAGTTGGACGAATGTTTTATCATGATATTTCGGGGTTCTTTGATGGATCACCGGAAAGATGCTGTGACATGCAGGGATCTGTCGGGAGCCCTTGCCAATCTCAAACCATCGATAACTTTATTACAACGGTCTGTCGCGAACTCCGCAATTGAACATCATCAAGGACCGCATCACAACGACCAATTTTATTACATTTACTCAAAAATAATCAAAAATAATCAAAATTTATAAATAGTTATTCTCGAAGTTATTGCTAGAATTTGAAGTAAATTTTAAGCTTGAGATAGTTCAACCTCAACCTCAAAATCAGAGATATCTAGAGATCTTAACGCTATTGTGATGTAAAAATATGAGAAAATGGGCTTAGCTAAAGAGGCAGTACACATATACTAGTACAGACAGTACTTCTTACATTTATACCCCTGCAACATGGCTAGCCTAGACACACCAGACTTAGTATAAAAATAGGATAAAACGTTAACTCATATTCTAATATCGAATAATTAAATTTCATTGTTACATAGTTGGTATCAACTGGACATACATGTATATTTATTTCCCCACGAGCAACTAATCTTTGAGGTTCCGTTATCGCTAATTTGATCCTTAGATTGTCAGCTGACATGGATTTCTTGCTTAAAACCATGTTTTGATCTTCACATATCAACCGAAAACTTTCCGAATGTCTCCCATTTCCCCATTCTATTCACATTAAAGTTTAATCCTTGTGAACGAAAGCACAGATATGTTTTCGTTCACTCACGCCTACACGACTACGCCGTCGTGATTGCAATATCCAATACATTCACACTAACTAGGATGACAGCGCTTAGAATAATTCAGGTACAGGTATAGGTGCGTATTCTTGTTTAGCTTCCAGGTCCTGGTTCGGTCTTCTATAACCAAAGAGAAAGCGTATTTGTAACCCTAACATCAAAAGGAAAAGATCATCATCAGGTCGGAACAGCTCTAGCTAAAATTATCGCATGACCAAGTTTCGGTTTGATATATCACGAGCTCTTCAAGCTTGGATATTGTTCCGTCCAACCAGAAGATGCTGCACAACGTTCCTTTCTGGTCTTCTATTTCTCCATCACGTGTACCTATTCTGCCGCTTGTTGAAGTGTGAAGAGATGAGAAATTATTCTACAAATCACAGTGTGATCACGTCCCGTCGCTGTGCATGCATCCCATCTGAATGTGCAAAAAGCACAACCTATTCCCATCTTGCTTTAATCCATCAACTTGGACATAGTTCCGCTCCTCTTGAGGTTGCTCGCCACACTCATCACTAGATTTGTCATTTTTCTTGATTTGAAGCGTTCACTTGACCAACAAAATGTACGCGAATCTTTGGCCTACTAGACGTCCACTCGGTCGTTAGATGACGAATAAGAAGAATATAGATGATCGATAGTTGTATATTTGGAGATATTTATTATTTACTAAAGTCCCGTACCTAGGGGGACATGGTGACTGAGATACAGAATTAACACATCGATATAATGTTAGAACACTCATACAATGGATAGCATTCGCTGATACCACTACCTAGGTAAGCGGGGACTTGCACCTCAACGGTTAATATCCGACCAGGTGAAAAGCGAGAAAAACCTTGATCTATCCTTGTATGCTAAATCAAATACGTACTATCTCCCGCAAGCATAGTTTGAAAACTTTAATCCTCAAAGCTAAAAAGATGGATTTGTCGGGCTGGATTGCAGAAAAAATAAAAGTGAGCAAAAGTCCCGATCACTTTTCGTTATTGATGGAGGGATAATGTTTACAATACTTTGACTGTTTGTGCGTTAAATGCCTCATTTTTGGCGAGGCCGGAAGAGAGCTGTGGCGTTGGGCGTCGAATGGCCTACCTGACCCCCACTAAAAACTCAAAGTCTTGTGAATATTACCAGGACATCAGCACTCAGCAGCATACAACACTTTCTCCTACCTTTATGAATGCTTTTTCCACAAGCCCCTGCAACATAGCCTGGTAAAATCCATCTCTATAGGTTTGAAAATTTACAGTTTTCAAACTGTGCTTGCGGGAGATAGTATTTCTTCCGTGCGAAGGTGGAAGGTCTGCTGGTTTCGAACCGGCGATCATATTGTCTCAAGTGGGGCAGGTGTTTAAGCTACCCAGACTTTACTTAGAAGACCAGCCCGGATGACTTACCTCTAGGCCATCCGACCCAAAGGATGCAGATGAGAGGGGGTGGAACAAAATCTGAAACCCCACATTAATCGCTTCGCTGTTAAGTGCGCGACACCGACTTGATATTTAAAAAATCGCCTCCAAAAATCACAACAGCAATCAGACCAAAACTAATAATTAATTTAACTTAAACTCAGTCAAATAAATTAAAATATCAAGGTGTATGAAAAATTTATTGCTGCATCATTAGACAAAAATTAAATACATTAGAGAGAGAAACTACATAAAAATCCTCAGGAATACAATACATGTAGTGCTCCACTCATAATGGTACTCGCATGAAAACCAGCACATAATAGAAAGAAAAAATAAGCTGAAAGGCAGAGGTTTCCAAGCACCTGAAAAGGCCAAGTGCCATCCGTATCTCACTGATATCATCAAAAGAATTGAAAGAATGAACGCATCAACGCATGAAGATGAAAGTCCGGAGGAGAAGAGCTATTGGACCGCATCTTCATGAGATGTAACTTCCATGGAAGAGTTACCTACATTTTGATAATCTTTTTTGAGCTGACAGAATTTTACATAGGTTACCAGTGGTCTAAATTACGTCCCACTGTTCACCTCAGCTCGCCTAAACGGTAGTTACAATGGTTCTAAATAGTTTTATAATTGTTGATCGTTCTGATGATAATGGGGATGACCTTCATTAATAGAAAAATATTATACTTTGTGCATTCAGAGATGTGGAATTGTTTCGACGACTATGACTCCCATCCATTATTAGTTAAATTTTATACTTTGAGTCTATCTAATGTTAGAAAATACTGGGAGAGATCTAGAATGAACATTTCATACGTCTGGGTATTTTAATTTCTTTGACTGAATTTAAGTCGAATTAATTATTAGTTTTGGTCTGATTGCTGTTGTGATTTTTGGAGGCGATTGCTTTTCATCAAGTCGATGTCGCGCACCAATAGCGTAGCGATTATATCCAGGTCGATTTGTATTATGACTTTATGTAACAGCCGATCGGATTACGTAAAGTGACCACCCCTACGCTTGTTTGAAGTCTATTGAAGGGCATCGTATACCACTGAGCTGGTCAATATTTCTTGGCATTTCCTCACATAAATAAACTATTCAAAATTCTCTGTGCCCAACGCCCAAATGCGTCGACAAAAAAAAGAAGAGCCATCTATCACTGTAGTCAAATAATACTTGTAGACTTCTTGTTAGGT
Organism: Podosphaera aphanis; assembly: GCA_022627015.2. Lineage (NCBI taxonomy): Eukaryota > Fungi > Ascomycota > Leotiomycetes > Helotiales > Erysiphaceae > Podosphaera > Podosphaera aphanis. The sequence continues at coordinate 23,571 of JAKRRZ010000183.1, forward strand.
AGTCATGAAAATAATTCGATATGGTTACGTGTAAATATGTCAAGCCTTTTTGGCCAGCTCAGTGATATGAGGTAATGCCAAGGAATATTATTGACCAGCTCAGTAGTGAGGGTCGGATAGTGTAGTGGTGCATCGTCTAGGCCATTCTTCCAAGTAGAGTCTGGGTATCCTGAAAACATGCCCCACTTGAGACAGGAGAGAGCTGGTTCGAATCCAGCAAGACCCACAAGCCACATTTCTCGCGGTGTCGCTGTAGTCGTAGATTGACGAAGGCATACTCAGATAACAAGAGATTTTTCACGCTTTACCCTCTCGTGGGTATTCACGGAAGAGGTTGTATGTTGCAAGGCCTTAACTTCGAGTGGTATTTGCAAATGAAATCTGGGTAGGAGTGTTCCGAGGTCAAACTGAGTCATTCCACGAAATACGAGTCTCCCGTCGTCATGAGTGTCATAGCCCTAAGGCTGCATACACAATAATTGATGTAAAAAAAAGAAAAAATAAAGCTTAGTGGTGTGGCCAGCTCAGGGATATTGTATGTTATGCATGAAGTGATGCTATGCTAACTTATTAAAGTAATTAATCGACCTTTTTTTTGCTTGTGGTTTACTGCCGCAGCGTCCTGGTTAATTATGTCTGATGAAAACATGTTGAATTTCAGTTTTGGTACATGTATACGGGTATATATACTACTATCTTGTCTCACCTCGTCCTGTAGTAACTATCATTCACTCATACAGTTACGGGAAATTTTCAGTAACGATACGGGTCGGGCACCCTATAAGAATACTTGATGGGTTATCTATTCTATCAAGATCTATCTGTATCACCTCCATTAAATTTCAGCTCGTTGCCACTACCTTTTGCTAGTGGGTTTATCCATGACTACAATCACCAAAACACAGAAACCACTCCATCCATACCTTCAAGGAAATTTCGCCCCAATCCGCCGCATTCAGCCTCTCACCCAATGTGAATACAATGGCCACATACCTCAGGATCTGGCTGGAGGAGAATATGTTCGAAACGGTGGAAATCCTATCGCAAATAAGGATTTAGGACGTGATGCACATTGGTTTGATGGTGATGGCATGCTTAGCGGTGTTACCTTCAGAAAAATGGGTGATGGGTCGGTCCAACCATACTTTGTTTGCCAATACATTCTAACAGATGTATATCTTTCTGCCATTACCTCGCCGCTCATACGCCTTCCAATACTTCCCAGCATTGCAACTCTGGTCAATCCGGCTTCTACGATATTTCTCATCATCAAATGCGTCATTCGAACTCTATTCCTCGTATTGCTATCAAATATGCCTGGCTCTCAGCAGCAAATTAGGAAGATCAGTGTTGCCAATACTGGAATCCTATTTCATGATGGGCGAGCTTTGGCGACGTGTGAGAGTGGGCCACCCATGCGAGTACTACTTCCGGGCTTAGAAACAATTGGTTGGTTTGATGGATTAAAAGTTGAAGCCGAGCCAGTCACCGAAACTCTGCGTGGGGAGGTATTTGGTGGAGATGGGTTGTTAAGCTTCATGAAGGAATGGACTACGGCACATCCACGAGTTGACCCCATCACGAAAGAGCTTATTCTTTTCCATTCAACTTTCTTCGCTCCTTTCATCTCTTATTCTATCTTACCTAGTACACAATTTAGTAATTCTACTAATTCATCACGTCGGCTAGTCAATGCTCCTGTGCCTGGGATAAAATCTGCCAAGATGACGCATGATATGGGAATTAGCCGCAGAAATACAGTTGTCCTAGACCTCCCGCTGTCGCTAGACCCACGGAATCTGATCTGGAACAAACCAGTGATTTCTTACGACCCTTCTGGCTGCTCAAGGTTCGGTGTTTTCCCTAGATGGAGTCCGGAGGCTGTTCGATGGTTCGAGACAAGCCCTTGCTGTATATTTCATACTGCAAACACATGGGATGAAGAAGTTACTACGTCCGACGCTAAAGAGCACGAGGTGCATGCAGTTAATATGTTAGCATGTCGACTGACAAGTGCGACTCTTGTCTTCAGTGCTGGAAACATTGCTGCGCCCACTTCTAAGCTCAGAAAGTCGATTGACGACCCTAAAGAGGAAGAACAATGCTGTCTATATTATTATAGATTCGTATTATCTGGAAAACAAAATATCATTTCTCATCAATTTGCGTTGAGCTCGATTCCATTCGAATTCCCTTCGCTATGCGATGAATTTTCAATGAGCGAAGCTAGATACATTTATGGTTGTTCTGTTTCCGATAATAGCTTCGGGGCAGCACTCGGCAGATCCGTCAAGGTTGACTGCCTTGTAAAGATTGACTGTATAAATTTAATCGAACGTGCCAAGCTCTCGCCTCCAGTATCGATTACTGGATGCATCGATAGAAGATCAGTCGCAGAAATTCTTTCATCCAGTGATATAGATGACCCGATCAAAATATTTCGACTACCACAAGGATTTTACGCCCAAGAGCCTCGATTTGTTCGCCGTAAGGATGGAAAATCAGAGGACGATGGTTGGATCTTGTCGTATGTTTTTGACGAAAGCCAGCTTGACCAAATTGGCAATGCCAAACCAACCGCCAAAAGTGAACTTTGGATAATCGACGCCAAAGGAATGAAAGAAGTTGTCTGTAAGGTTTATTTACCTCAACGCGTGCCATATGGTCTGCACGGCAAATGGTTCAGCGAAGAAGAGATATCACAGCAACGAAAGGTGGAGACCACGAGAAATAATCTTTTTAACCATCTCAAATTCCCAGAAAAACATGTCTGTTCCGATGATTGGAGCGGAATCCGCAATCGGATCCTGAAGATGTTTACATAGCACTGCATTACTTGTATAATTCGAAGCTTAAATGCTCGGGACTTGGAAAGCCCCTTGCAAGCTCTAATAGCGCCATTTTCAGATTAATTTGCTCTAGATACTTCTCATCATAAATTGAAGCCATCATTTCTGCTGATATCAAACTTTTTGATAATCTTGTGCAGCGTAAATCAAATGGGAGTGGATTTGTATTGACTAAAGACATCATGTCCTCGAACCGAGCCATCAGTAACTTACGTAGCAGACTTCATCCTTACAACACTGTCTCTATCGGATCAATTCCTCTGAACTTAATTATTGAGCGACTATATGATATTCATTTTGAATTTTAAATCAAGAAAAAGGAAAAGCCGCTCTATCTGTACGATATTTCGTAATAAAAATGTAATTATTATAAGATGATAGTTTTGTTAACACTTACGTTTAGCCTACCATTTTACTTCTGTATATCTTTGAATTATTTTTGAAGTTAAAAAGTATACTACTAAGTTCATGTACATGTTAAAGGTTTTAGAATAATTTTTCTGCGGATACGGTACATACTTCGAAATTATCGACAAGTATTAATTCCAAATCGCTGACAAATTGTTAGGATACGAGGCCAGCTCGAATGTCGAAGAGTGAAAAGAAAGTGCACCCCTTCAAGGCTCTCGTATGGTAAAGAAGGATTAGTATGACATCTCTCTCCACTCTCTCTCTTTTCTCGGGAGGCGATTCGATCGATCATCCAACTCATTACCTTTCACGATGACCAGTTTCGCCCTGACGATCTACCCGAAAGGAGAATAGAAACCCGTCATAAAATCTTCAGGCATGCTGCTTATTTCCCCCGGCCTTCATGTTGGTTTATGCATATTTGTAGAATAGGCGGGAGCTACAGAGAGTCTTTGAGATGTATGAAAATCAGAGAATGTTGACTTCCGAAAAAAGACTGAAATCTAGTCATCTACACTAGTTACAGGGCATGTGTAATCTACTTTATCTCCCTACTTAGCATGACTGTTAGCATGATGAAAAATATACTCAAATATGTTCCGTCATGAGTAATGAAACCGTAATTATCGGACTTTTCGACGATCATGTTTATCTTAGAGAGTCGTACCCCGTTGAATTTTGATTCTGCCTGGCAAATATGCTCCCGCGATAAATTTGATGAGAATGGAAGACTAGTGTGTTATGGTTTGCTAAAGTTGTTAAGAGCAAGACTGGGTCACTCATTACCTGGTTATTTACATGTAACAATTTGGTTTTTAAGAGTTTTGAAATTGCAGATAATTACAGGATAATAAATAGAAAGATACCTTATCATAGTTTACACTCTTTCATCACAATTTACTTATCCATGTCTTATTCTGTTATTCCGCTTCACCCACTAGAAAGTTGCCACCAAACTAGTCATTCTGAGCTATTTCGGCAACGACTAACGAAATTGAGCGAGACTCCTGCTCGTGTTCGACACAGGGAGCGCAATACCTCAATAATGTTTGGATATTCTTGTGCCGAGAAAGCATACGCTTAGTTCAAACCACTCATTGCGTGTTGTGCGCCCTGGAATGAGCTTAGCGCTCGCATCTGACATTTCGGCGCCATTGCTAGACCGTATAATTAAGTAAAGAAAGATTAGGAATTTGTTGTTTAATTCCAGGGGCGGCCGAAAAAAGTGCCAAAAAAGTTGAAGATAGTTCAAAGTAAGACCTGTAGATGGTTCAGTTAGTTTATTAGATTTGGAAGATTGAGAAAAGAACGCTTCGATTCTTAGAAACCATCCTCTAAGTTAAACCCAACACCAACGTAGCAGTCTCATCGCCTTGCTGAGTGTACCGGAGAAAGTTAAGCTCCAATCGTCTCGATTACTTCGCTGCTCCTTATCATAGGCATATTCTTGCTGTTTGTGGTTCTCCAAGGAGCAGAATAAAATTTCTCCAGGACTTATGTTAGAGTTCTCCTGAGATACATGTAGGTACTCTGGCAAAGGCTCTCGTACATCAAATTTAATTTCGATAGCGGAAATTTGCCCGAAGAGCAGGTTGACGAAAGGTTCTTCGATGGAGAAACAATTCATAGCTTCTGTAACGGCTGATAAGCCGACATGTTCCTGTAGCATATGATGGTTATCATATGCACAGCCTAATGCAGCCCTATCCGCGTATGCTAGCTTCCCGTCAAGCGACCGGCAGGGTAGAACGCTTGGACTTATCTTGGCAGACTTTTCTCATGTTTCATGTTGCAAGAGGTATTAATCGTCGGATTAAGCGAGCCTCCATTTAGTCGGTCCCCTCCTAGTCGGAGCAAGCGGATGTGACGCACTAGCGGATGTGACGTTTTAGCGTCCCACGTTGGAGACATAGTGAATGTTAGTCATTT
>JAKRRZ010000184.1:0-28738 GCA_022627015.2 Podosphaera aphanis
ACGGAAGAGGTTACATGTCGCAAGACGTTATCCTCGTAGTGGTATCTGCAAATGAAATCTGAGTATGAGTGTTCCAAGACGTCAAGATGAGTCATCTATGAGAAACACACCTTCCGTAATCATACGTATCATAGCTTCAGGCTGCATGCACAAGATTGATTTAAAAAAAAAAAAGAAAGCCAATATTTATACACTAAGGATCTTAACCTCTCAGAAATATCAGATTTCAACGACTGCCCTAGAAAGAGCGACATCGTGCGCCGCGTGCGCGAGAGGTGTGCAGCAGTAACATCTGCACATGGCGGTCTCCCGCCACGGTCGTTGGAAATCCGAATGCACCTGGCCATACGAATAGAGAGGAAGACCCGACATTGACGCGTGGCGGCGCATTTTCCCGGCGCGGTCCTTGGGCTTGGTGGGAATCCCCCATCCAGATTCGCGCACGGTGGAGCGGTGAACTCGGCCGGCTGTGAAAAATTCGACTGCATGTGGCAGTCCTGATACCTTTGGAGCATCTCACGACGCAGACGTCTCGCGGCGCGAAAACTGAGCGATGTAGGTAAATCCACGCTGCGAGGAATGGTACAAGCGGATCTCTCGCTTGCGACGAACGAACGTGGGCAGTTTGTCCTGAGTGCACTCAACATTGCCATCAAGCTTCATACCCGGATGGAAAAAAGTCCCCGACTAAAATAGGCTAGGTTCGCGAATGCGGCATGGGGCTAGGCGTACCCGAGTAGATCTGTCAAGCTTTGGGGATACCCGTGCTGGCCATCTGGTCTGTGCCACGGGCTACAACACGATGATACGGGCTGCCTGAATGAATGGCATAGCCTCACCAATATGTCCCAGTCATGCGTTCCTTCGCGGCGTCTCCTCGTGCCACCACCCCCCATCGGCAAGAGCGAGTGGGAGCGTGTGGGGTGTCGGGCATTCAAAGCCAACAGTTTCGACCTTTGCAAGGTTGTCCTCCGTGCACACCCTCAACTATCTCCCGGAAGTATAGTTTGAAGACTTTGTATCTCCAATCTAAAATGATGGATTTGTCGGGCTGGATTGCAAAAAAAATAAAGATGAGCAAAACTCCCGTATGCATTTGCATATTGGTGGGTGGTTGATATTTACAAAACTTTGACTGCTAGTGCGTTAAATGGCCTACCTGACCCCCGCTAAAAACTCAAAGTCTTGTGAATATTACCCGACCATCAGCACTCTGCAGCATACACCACTTTCTCCCAGCTGCATAAATGCTTCTTCTGCGAGCCCTTGCAGCGTAGCCTGGCAAAATCCATCTTTTCAAGTTTGAAAATTTCAAGTTTGAAAACTATGTTTGCGGGAGATGGTATTTTAAGCGAAATGGTCGTGATAGCTTCTTTCATGGGTCAGCCTCTTGAAGTACATGTATCGTAATTCATGTACACGGATATCGCTCAAGACGATCGCCATCGACAGCAAGATTCCGATAGCCTTGGAGGCCCTCTCGCATTTCCCGGAGAATATCATCTAATTTTCAAATGCCGATGGCTTCACAACCGGTGGCCTTTATGTGTCATGCCATTGATTAGATGATTGTTTAGGGACACATCCAACGAAGAATGAAAAGAATTGTAATTTCAGAGTGTGTTGAAGGGATCCATCAGAGTCAAAAACTTGCTGTTTGATGATCCCGACATCTTTGATATACCTTGTCGGTACGGTACAGAGTGTAAACGACGCTGAAAATAAGGGTCTGAAAAGGTTTGGCGGATGTGTAATTATATAGTAACTTACATAGGCATGATCAAGAGAAAATCTCAAGAATCATTGCCCTTATCCATCGCCTCGTCTCAGTTTTCCCCCCCAACACGGCAGAGTTCATCCTGGGAGCGCTGCCTCCCTTGACCCAAACCAGGATATGTGTATGTGAATTGGGAATAACCCTTCTCTAAATGCCCAATACGAGCTATAAAATCTTTCTCTCATAAAGCTCTCCCATCGTCTCGGCCACGGAGGGAAAAGAAGTATTGTCCGGCGACAGCTGTGGCCCTGGTCTCAAAGAGATCACCCCAAGTGCTGTAAGTAGAAAATATGATCCTCTCACGGTCGGAAGGAAGCCGTAGTGAAACAATGGCCATCCCCAAGTATCCGTGTCAACCATCGAGTACCCAGGCATCATGGATCCCGAAGAGAAGATCCTTTTATCGTCTGTCCGCGATAGAAATGACCTCTCGGGCGTATGGGGTTTTCAGAGGTCGAGGTCAAGCGTCTGATAAGAGTATCCCCTGTTCTGTATGCCTCTTCCAATCATCTTTTTCTGAGTCCCGGGAGCCTCCACAGGCAAGCTCGGCTGCATGTAGGAACGCTACCAGATTCAAGTCGAAGAGTCATGTGTGTGGGATAGGAGCCGAGGTCGCGGTTTTTTTCAACGTGGAGCGCATGGTTCGTTCGGTCGCTGATCGCGAGGTCTCGCGGCATTAGGCTCTCTCGACGTACTATTCCTCTAGGGTAGTGTCCGTCCAGTGGAGAAAACTCTCGCTTCAGGGGTGTAATCCATACTAGTTTCAAGGCCAACTGAAGCCTAAAGCTTTGGTCTGAACATTTAGCTGGCTGCAGGTTATCATGTCCCTCACACCACCATCCCTATCCATCATTGCAGCTATCATCAGCTTCAACAGCAAGACCATCAACATCCGTACCGAGAATATCTATCTACATTTTAATCTTCTCCCACAGTATAAACTACGAAGAAAATACAAACCTCATCCGTTACCGAAGAAGCTAAAGAAGCCCCCTCGATCTGAAAAAATAGAAGAAATAAGCTGGACCGATGAGAATTGTAGAGACTCTCTCTACGATAAAATTTGGCATAAAACGGCACATACCCAAGAAAGTGAGCTACCCGAAAGGTCTGTACCTTAATTTTTAATCCAAAAGTTCAGTGGACTAATCATCCGATCCATATGGTTGAAGAATTTCTATCACCAGCTTGATGATGATAAAGCTGAGAAGTTGAGATAATATTTTAACTAGATATATTAGAGATGCTTTGCGCATGCTCGGGCTTGCACTTTTGAAGAATAACGGGAGAGGTTCATCACCAAAATCGCGTGGCTGCTATACCGCGACCTTGACCCAAAGAAGCATTTGTGAGATAGAGTGAAGGACTACATTCGGTAACTTTATTCGAGGCTGGATGGTGAAAAACAGTCGTGGCCTTACGACGAACTGTGAGAGGAGGTGAATAAAGCATGAACTTGGGACGATGCTACGAAGCCGAAAAAGCTGGAAAAATTCAATATTATGAAGATATGAGGCTATTATATGTGATAGAGGAGGCATATAAAAGCATGGTTGAACGCGTAGCAATAATCATTATGGGTATCAGGTGGAGTAGAAAATGAGAAAAAGAAATAAAATGACTCGATTTGGTTTAGCTTCAGGAATTAGCATAGTGGACAAAATGTCGACCGGATAAAAACACCATACAAATTATCCTTGTCAAATCTATTAAAAGAATATTAAAAAGTTGATGTCTATTGATATGATACCGAATCAGGAAAGGACGGCTCTCAAAAGCCCCCGCTTTTTATTCCACTAGACATAACCTACCCTGGAGGAATAGTAACGAACAGGAGTTTGGTGCATTTCTTACCAATCCCGGGTCTACTGTCAAATCTCGCTATAAGGATAGTGGGTCAACCCCAAATCAAGGCCTATGATTGGAGGCTTCGATACAGGCCTTGATTTGGGGTTGACCCACTATCCTTATAGCAAGGTTTGACAGTTTCTTAATCAAAACCTAGGTAAAATTAATCAGCACTAGATGATGGTGATCGTGAGAACGTGTAAATGGTAGGATCAGACGGTTGTTGTGGCAATTGAGCACGCTAACTCACATCAGGCGGTCTTCGAATATTTGGGGTCAAATATTAAATCTGATAAGTTTCGGACGGTCAAACCAGCTGGGATACGAGAGTACCATGTTCATGTCCTTCTTTTAGTCCCTGAAGCGAGTGTTCCCTGCTCTGATCGATCGATCCATTTGGTCTTCGCTAATTACCGTACATGTACCGACCAACATGGGACATGCAAAAGATGATCGATCGTCGGTCGCTCTAGGATCAACAATGGACATGACGTACATATAACGTTACGCATGAGCGAATGAATGGACTTCACTACGACTGCAGGCGAGAGATTCCAGGGGAAAATAAATGGTTGAAATGATCAGAATCCAGGCTGTCGTGAAATCACTACCGGTATCCATCCATCACGTACCCTCGCTCTCACGCCCAGAATGCTTCTTGTAGTGTCAGTGGCGAAAGAAATGCGTCATAAGTACTCCTGATCGACCAAGGACGAATCTTATTTCCTCTGACTCGTTTCTACCGGTCCGTCAGGTGTCCATCTCATCGGGAATGACAAAGGGCGGCGGCCGCCAATAATTCCAACAAAACCCTACCAGATCTTCAACCATAGGACCCCGCAAAGTAACCTGCTCGCGGCTGAGGCGTGTCTAGGACAGCGGAAATTCTTGCTAGATTTATCAGTACAGCGACATGGTTTGTAATGATTCACGCAAGATGTGCGTGAGTGAACATGCTCTACTCTTGCTTGTACTCGGGCTCCCCGGAATCTGACGGGAGCAAAAGAACTATCACCACTACACCATTGTTCAAGCGCCGCGGATTTAAAGTAGGATTATATACTTAATCATGTAACTACGGGCAGTACAAGACCTATGTTAGGGTTCCATCGATAGCCTCCTCGTTATTGTAACTATGTAGTCGAGGTATCAGCTCTATATGTCTGAAAGGCTATACATAGGCTGTCTGAGTTCGTGACTTGTGGTCGTTATTTGATATCTAGGCAAACGGACGCCTTGGGTATGGAGCGTCGTTCGAAACACCAACATTTACAAGAGCGGGACTACGAGTCAACTCACTCGCCTACGCCTGGATTATGAAGGAGCATAATTTGTTGGTGATCGCTGTAGATGAGATCTAGATACAGACAATAATGATGGTGAGAGACGTACAAGATGATTTCATTAATGGCCGATGCTTCTTTCTTCCAAGCCTTGATGTTTCCCATGTCATAAATTAGGACCCATCTCACCCTGCTCGTCCGTCCGTCTGTCTGTCTCCGGGGCACCGGCGGCAAGATCCCGGAGGCAGCCAAGACGTAAATGGATGTGCACGAGTGCACGGGGCAAAGGAGTGAGGAGTTCACGCCGCCGAAAGTAAGATGAACGTGTGCGTGCCAAGGCCGAACATGAGACTGGCTGGCTGGCCAGCTGGCTAAGGGAAGCGTGGCGCGCCAGGAAAACGAGTGAGAAGACCGACCGCCGGACCAGTTGACATTTCGTCGGCCCGCCCGACGAATCGAAGCCGCTGAAGCTACAATGGGCGCGCGCACTTTTCTCGTTGCAGCAGCGAGAGTGTGTCACCCGCATGTGCCGAACCGAGCTTCGCAGCTGCTTGCTCGTGTTGTCTGTTCGCCGCCGCCCTGCCGGGCATGCCGAACCGTACGCATGAAGTCACTCAATCCATTCAGGTGTAGCGCGTGAGAAGCTGTCGACAACAATGTACGATTTCTTATCCGTCACGAGTGTGCGGCACAGGATGAGTGCATGTTTGTGCACCCCTCGTCTCAGGTGTTGACCGACCGACGATACACTACGCCAAGCTGTACGCCGAGGTTGGCACGATGTACGAGCTAAAGTGGTCGCCGGGGATGGTGGAAGAACAAAGTGGAAATGATGTGTGTACCAAGCCGTTTGGCACAAATCGCCACAGTACCAGCTAGAGATTAAAATATTTAGTCAAAGTCCGAACGCATCCATGTAAAGTGAGCTTTAATTAGGAAATAAAAAGAACCTGCCATGTACGATCTTCTTGTCATCTCCTGTCGAGACTTAGAAATGATTAGTTCATGCTACGAGCCAGAAATCTAGACAGTTTAAATTACGTTAATTCCTTGGCATTTCTTGGCAGTATTAATCTTATTATCACATTTCCACGCAGAAGGAACAACGTGATGGACTATCATTATTTCATATCACGTGATTAATCCAACTTCTATTCAACATTTTAATTAATTTAACAAATGAAATATCATTATCAGTAGTAATTTAAAACCCCCCACCCAGAATGCCCAACAAAAATGAAAAAAACCTAACACGGACTAGTCGTCATCCTCAGCCTCGAGAGCCTTGGGCACTAAAGCAAACCTGCTATTTCCATCTGCATCCCGTTCGTGCGCAATAGCAACTTTAGATAGATGCATAATTATATTCTCCATCTGGGTATCAGCACGTGAGCGCTTGTAACGGCCCAAGTTGTCGAGCCAATCAGATTTGTTAAGTAGATGGTAGACAATTGCAATCACGATAGTGACAGCAATGGAATAACACCAAACAACTATCACAGTGATGATAGAAGTACGTCCATCAGTAGAAAGAAGTCTGTTGAGGGTGGCTGGGTCTGATGGCTCACCAACACCGCCAGTTAGCCAGCCAAAGACACAGAAGAGTGTGGCTAAAACATCAACACCAAAAATGGCGGCGACAAGGGCAAAGGCAGGGTAAGTCTCGTCACCACGGGTGACAAAAATGAGCCAATTCTCAGTCAAGGAAATCTGGAGGAAAAGCATGCCCTGGATAGATCCGAAGTTGTTAATCATTCCACCGTTGGGTAGGAAGAGGGAACCACGTAGAACCCATGTACCAATAGCGAGAAGTATGCCAAGCACAACAGAGATAATCCAAATCTTTGGTAGTTGCCATTCAACAGGGCGAATCTCGAAATGAGCGTTATCGTAAGCAACGGCGATGGTGGCCAAATCGGCGAATAGCGCCAAAAACACAATCAAATCAACACGCAGTGTCTCGTTAATAATAATCATGGATGATACAAGGTAGATTTCAAGATGGAGACAGAGCGCAATACGGTATTGGATGTATGCCTTCATGCGTTGGAAGATTTGGCGAGCAATCTTGATTGCAGATACGATTGTTGAGAGACCAGGAGCAAGGAAGACAATGTCAGATGCGGCTTGGGCAGCTTCGGTAGCTCCCTCCACGGCAATCCCACAATCGGATTTCTTAAGTGAGGGTGCATCGTTAACGCCGTCACCAGTCATAGCAGTTAGATGGCCACGTTGTTGTAACATCTCGACGACTTGGTACTTGTGCTCAGGGAAAACTTCAGCAAACCCATCGGCTTTCTCGACAAGATCGTGTTGAGTTGTGCCAGAAAGCCCACCATGGATTAATCGTTCAGAATTGTAAACCTTAGTTCCAAGAGCCAACATCTTACATGTTTCTTTTGCAATCGCGATAGCGTCACCAGTAAGCATCTTAACAGAGAGACCGAGGACTTGGGCTTCCGCAATAGTGGATGCGGTATCTTCACGGGGCGGATCGAACATAGGAAGCATTCCCAGAAGCTGCCAATCACCTTCACCTTCTTTGACAGCGACACCTAGAGAACGGAAACCACGGCGAGCAAACTCGGTAACCTTAGCGCGATACATCTCAGCTACCTCCTTGGAGCAGTTCGAGAGGTTCAAGATTGCTTTGGGAGCACCTTTCGCACAAGTATATGTTACACCATCTTTGACAACGATAGCAGTGATGCGTTTGGATACAGGGTCGAAGGGGGTGAATTTTTCAGTTCTCCATCCTTGAGAAAGAATTTCCTTGGCCCTTGGGTATCTCTTGAGGGTGAGGATGGTCACTTTGTCAATGGGGTCAAGAGATTTGACGTTGTGGGAAGATGCGAGAGCTGCAACGGCCATCATCCAATTAACATCAACACCTTCAGCGACAAATGGTTCACGAATGGAGAGTTGATTAGCAGTCAAGGTACCGGTTTTGTCTGAACAGAGGACATCAACACCCTATTGCCTCAGAGTTAGCTACGTTACTTTATGTGGTTCGTGGAGCGGGATCACTTACAGCTAGGGACTCAATGGCAGTGAGCTTTTGTACGATAGCCTTTTCCTTTGCAAGATAGGCAGCTCCGACGGCGAGCGTAGTAGTAGTCACGACAGGAAGACCAACAGGGACACCGACAATCAATAAGATCAATGCATAGTGAAGTAAGTTGTTGGACGAGCCTTCGGGGGTCGCGAGTGGCAGGTTGTGGAAGAAACCACCGATCCAGGAGGCCAAGATGAATGCAACAACCAACACCAAGAGTGCCGTACCAATAGAGTTCATAATAGCTTTAAAGTGACCTTGATCTTGAGCACCAGAGACAAGAGAGGCAGTTCGACCGACGAATGACATCTTGGCGGAGTGAGTAGCAATGGCGTAAGCCTTTCCTCGTTTACAACCAGTGGTGTAGTAGATGACATCGGCGACGTACTTGTCAACAGCGAGAGATTCACCAGTCATGGCAGATTGATCGATGGCCAAGAGAGCGTAGCCGGATCCATGCTTCTCTCCTATCTCGTCATCGTCACCTTTGTCATTGTTGGATTCGCCAGCTTGTGCTTCGAGTTCCCGTTGGTATTCCGCCCACCCATTAGGATTATCGTAGGCAGAGATGATTCGACAATCAGCAGGAACGACATTACCATCTTCGACAATTACCTAGATGAATGGTTAATACCGTTGAGGCAGTTTAGGGCTAATGGGAGACAAACAATATCACCGGGAACCAGTTCTCGAGCTTTCACTTCGACTTCTTGACCGTCACGGACCACAGTCGTTCTCAGGGCAATGTCACCCTTGAGAGAAGCGACGACATCGGCGGCCTGTTTTTCTTGATACCAACCGACAATAGCATTCAACATTAATATACCGATAATTACACCAAAGTCGATCCAGTCTCGCAGACCAGCCGCGAGAAGTACCGCTAACTCCATTACTGAGAACGTGTTAGTCGATCTTTGTATGGGGCTGTTCATTAAGGAGAGTTCACACACCATATAGAATAGGCCCCCTGAAGTAAGAAATGAATGTTAGGAACATGTTTTCCTTTTCGGTAGTGAGCTCATTAAATCCGACTTTTTTACGCCTTGCTTCGACTTCAGCAGTGCTTAAGCCTTGCTTCCAATCCGTTTGAAGCCACTCAGGTGGAGTCTCGTAGACGCCGTCGGCAGCGGTGACTTTCTTGCCAAACTGGTACCATTTCTTCTTCTCCGGTAAGTCGTCGAGGATAGAAGCACCCGAGGTTGACATGCGACGCCCATCTTTGAAGTTGGAGATGTATCGGACCAAATTACCATACTCACCGAGCTTCTCGTCTTCCTCGAAGACGGTCGCACCGTTTTGAGCCATTGTTTGTATATTAAAATAAGAGTTGTAGAAGCAGGAGGGAAGGAGCAGAGAGTGCTCGGGATACAGAATTATTCAACCTCGATCAGACCGAGCAGCTGAAGCGGCAAAAGAGAAGACACGAAATGGTATGATACTGAATCAGCTGGAAGGGGATGAAGGGATCTTATGAAGCTTCTTCTCACCCATGAATTAGACGGGGCAGCTTGGACCCACTTACTACCTCCGCAAGACAAAGTATCAAATAACAGGCAATCACAAACGTGACTAGCCTAATTAGGAATAAGATTTATTTCGCTCTCGGACTTATATTGGCAGCTTGGGAAGTTCTGGGTTGTTCTTGGACTGGGATGTGACGGAGAGGAAACGGTGTTGTGAAGTTGTCTATGACTAGGGTGATGAAGTATTTTTTGCGCTTAATAATTAGAGAATCCTAATTACAGCGGATCCTTATTCGTACATCCTGGCAGGGGAATCCTCATCAAAAAAATTAGATAATCAATCAATCAGTGGGTTTTGCTTAGGTGTACATTAGACGCATGAAATAGGCCCCGTGGCAGGTAGGCAGGCTAATTACTTGGGCTGCGACGACGACGACCACTACGATTCAGATGAAAAGACAGATGGACCGTATGAACATGAGTGCGGCAGATGATCATGAATCCCATCTTGTGCAGTGAGGCGCGAGAAATTGATCGATCTCTTTCCTGGGTTCGTCGGTCGCGCATCCATCCGATGGGCCTTTGTTTTTTTTTTTTTTTTTTTTTTTTTCTTCATTGACGAAATGTCGACAACGTTCCCCCCCGAACATCAGTAATTAGTGTACTCATCCGTGTAGTCATGAGCACACTAATTACTCGCTATCCTAATGTCTCACTCTAATTACATGTCCGCGCAGTATTACCACCTAATTAATCCCTTAGCCATGAATGAAGGACTCAGAATGAGGTCGTATTAATTCCCACTCCGCGGGACTAATTTGAATTCTGAGTAACAGTGCATGCCGTCAGTCAATCTCCGGCAGTCAGAGCGCGCGTGTCCATTAGATTTACTTACGCCCCAGAAGATGATGGATGGATGGGGCGTGAGATACGATATTGTCGGCCTCCTCAGCGCGCTAACTAGTTTCTTGGCAACACTTCCGCCATCTGATGTCCAATTTCTCGTCTCCTGCCGCGACCGCGACCGCTACCGCTACCGCCCGCACGCAGCCATTGAGTCTTGATTTTTCATCTCGTTGCGTCACGAGCAATCTCTTTACGAGATATGTGTACGTGTCATGGCGAAAAATTTCACAACGTTACGCGTGATACAGCTCCAGTCTTGATCTCACTACGTGTCTAGGTTGTCCGTGACCCTTCCCATCCGAAACGTTTGCGAATAGTAATGAAATGGCTGGAGGGTCGCGACGGTGAAGCTCAAGCGCGTCACAAACTGACTAGCCCAATGTCTTCGGCAAGCTCATCGCCTGATCTAGAAGATCTTCCATGGGAGAAGCCGACGTGCAAAGTAACGGGTGCGGCCGGACGGACGGACATGCAATGCACCATTTAATCTTCTCTCATCTCCATTCTGACGTTGGCGACATGGTGTGTTTGGCGCCGCCGTCGCCGACGACGTCCAAACTTAGGCCACGCAATCTGAGTATCAAGCTTAAACCAGCCAGCATTCACCATGTGCATCTTTCGTCATGATTATTTAGTCTCATGCTTCAAAATAAAAATCATCTTATTTGTTGCCTTTCGTTCCGTCTGTGAGCCTGCTAAAAATAATTACTGCCTTGAACTGAGCTAAACTTTGCATCTCGGATGCGAGGAGAAGAAGCTGCTCGGACCTCTTTTCTTGTTTCCTTTCACCCCCTGTTTGATTTCGTTCCATTTGGTTGTCGAGGCGACGCGGATGGTATGGATGAAACACATCAGTTTCAACAGATCCGGTCGTTGTACATCTTGTGAATCCGATTGACATATGTCTACGCCGCTTTCTCTACGTGTGTCTCTCCGTGATTCCCCGACTTGCTTGAGATGTAATGATCCACTCATATTTCCAGGTTCCCGGCGACCGAGGGATATCTCACTGTCGAATTTACGATCCCCGGCAACGGTGTAAAGAAGATGAAATATCTCCCTCAGCGGATAAGGCCGAAGGATCGGGGGATTTGATAGGAAAGTGGAAGTTGGTGGTGAGAATCAAGAGAAGAATACATTTGACCCGCCATCTCCTCATACCAGGGAAGAAGTGACGGCCAAGTCGCTGCCTTCCTTGAACCTGACCGACCATTTCCCTTGATTGAGGCGGGGAGGCGCGCGCCAATCAAGGGCAGCGCGTTTAAAGATCCAAATATGCATGAGACGACACGGGGAATTTCATCAACGCCAAATTATGTTAAGATTTCCCCCCATAATAGTACATGTAATTAATGACAGGGGTACAACATGTATGTTCGTCACAAGCATGAGTGACATAATTTTGTGTCGCACACACTCACAAAAACACCAGCCCATTTTGGCAATGTGTCGACGAAGCATGCATCATCTCGACGTCTCGCGGTGGCTGGAGGACTGACTGCTGAAGGACGTACGGTCAACGTGGCCACTCTCATAAAATTCTACCCTCTCTCTTTCCCTCGGACGCCCTGTCACGAACCTGAAACAACATATCACGCAGAAGAGAAAGTTAATTTCTCATCTGAGACCCGATCATCTAACGTCTATCTACGATTGCCCCACCCAGTTCGCGAGTCAAGATGTATGTTCGTCGGGGATGGGCAACATGCGGACATCTCTCTCTCGTCGGCCAGCACGGTCGCGCGAAGAGCACAAGTGGATACTGTCACGAAAGGATGTCCCTCTTCCATGAACAAATCATCATCTCCAATGTAAATCTTGAATCCAATTACGTGGACGACACGCTTCATACCGGAATGATGCCTTTTTTTTTTTTATTCCTGGCCGGGCAACGTCCACACGAGATGGTGCATTCCTCACGATGTTGTTTGCGGCGGGGGAGTTGCCGGTTGTTGAGATGGTGACTCATTTCCGTTCCCAGGGTTGTGCTTACTCATGTCATCCTTTCTCCACTGATTGATTCCTCACGTAGTATTATTCTAGAAAATTCGGGAATCAAGTACATGTACGATGAACCACAGGTCTTCGAATGAGATGCGCGCTGTGGTAATAGATCGCAAACCCGACGTCGAGTGAGCCTGGTAGGTGCTGGATGCTGGAACGGTGTTCTTCGTGTAGATTAAGCTTTCGTGCCAGGGGTGCCGAGATGTCGGTTGTAGGAAAGGGTCGGCTCAACAAACAGTACAAATCATTCGTTTGATGCTACAGAGTACCACCTACCTACAATGACAAGATCGATGTACGCATTACTACTCGTCCGCGTCGCATGCGTGGGTGTGTAGATGACCGAAGTGTTATGTGTGCCGACCTGGACTTGGGCTAACCCATGTTAGGTAACCTTCAGCTGCATTTGGTTAGCGGAGCGTGAGAATGCACAAATCGCACGGCTGCAATTCACGGCACAAACACATGTTCGAGTACATGTAGTAGTCGTAGTCGTAGTCGTAGTAGTGACCGATAGATCAGAATTGACTGGGGAATCCCTTCTTCTCCGAGGGCCTGTTTGCCACATGGGACTGGGATGAGCGTGGATCTGCCCACCCCATATACATATTGATTCACATACATCTATTGGCCACCTGCTCTCGCCATCGTGTTCGTTTCACGTGCCTTGTATGTAAACTTGCGATGAGGACTTGGGCATGTTCATTCTATTTTCTGACCACCTTGGTTAGAACAAGGTAGGTAGGTAGGTAGGTAGCTAGGTAGGTAGGTAGCTAGGTCACGGAATGGATTCATGTTCTTACACCGTCCACGACCCAAATCCTGTAACGCCACACAATGTAGTATGATTGATTGTATGGCGGTGTTCTCGGAAAAACAACATATAGATGGATGTGTTAGATACATGTATTTATTTCCCGTCCTCGACGTCTCACTCTTCTGACCGAAAAGTGTACCGCTCGCAAAAACCACAAGTCATCTGGAACGCAAGCCTCAATTCGCCAGACGATCTGATAAACATCGTGAGGTTCAGCGCGACTCGTGGTGTCGTCGGAGATGTTCTTATCCTTGACGCAACTGGAACAGCAGAGATCCTTCCGCCCATGAATGATTGCTCCCCGCGGTACTTCGATAAGTAGCCACCTCAGCGCTTTTGATCGACCGTGGAGCCTAGGGAGACAAACGATTCCTTCCGGGGCGCAATAGTCACAAGAAGTATCATTTCCTGCATGATCCTCAGGCGCAGAGCACATGCTGTTCATCATCAAGGTCCATTTCTCAGCAAGTCGCAATAATCAGATCTAATCCAAAGAGACCATGTCCTGTTGCTTCGAAAAGTGTATGTCCGGTGAGAATCTGTGTTGTCTGCATTCTTTTTATTTACCTCAACCAACGCCCCGTCCCACCTGAGCAGATGTAAAAAACAGGTCCCACGATCTTTCGAGAACATTATTGTCATTACCGAAGTCCTCCGGCTGGATCACTTTTGCGGGACATCTCCCGAAGACGTCATCATCTAACGAGCCGATTACCCCAGTTTCATCTAATTACATGAACATGTTCATGCAGGCGTAGATGCATATCTGAAGCCAAGGCCTCCCTCCAGTTTGGATGGATTCCCTCTAATTGGTGATTTCAAGACTCATTTCTGGTGATGATGAAGTACCGTCATCATCACATCGACTTATTACGGCTTTATTGCTACATATAATTAACGATATTGAAGTAGTCCGAAACGGCTCTCGGATAACGTTCTCGTGACCTCCAAATCTATTTACCTATCTGAGATTACTGACACTGTCCGGCTCCAGGAGAACAGATAAGGAACGAGCTACACATGAAGTCGTCGTCGTGGTCACGACTAAACCTTGGTAGAGTAAATTATTGTTACCGGGTGATACTCAAAATTTATGTACATGTATGTACATGGACCGTGAATTGCAGACTTGCGATATTATGCATATTATGTGATTTGATTTCAATTAACCCGGACAGGCACCCTATGGGTCCATGCAGGTAACTTTATCTTTATTATTTACATGGGAGGAAACTGATTTGGTAAAAACCCCCCTGATCCTGCCTGTCTTATGACTATTGAGTGGTGTGGTTTTCCTTCACGAAGTGCAATTTACACTGTTCAGCCAGTGTAAGTTCCGTCCTATCCCTTTCCTACTCGCTTCATCATTTCCTTTACTGCTGCCTCGACTTCGCTTGAAAGTCCGAACTGTTCTATCCAACCGTGGGTCAATATCCACTGTGTAATTCTAGCCATGTCTTCTGAGCTATTCATCATTGCTTCAATTGATCTGTTTTTGCCTAGTCAAAGAACTTTTTCCCTTCCTCTCGTCCACTTAGGACACGCCATAATCATATGCTTGGCGTTTTGGGTTGGATATCCACACTGACATCTGGGGTTTTCCACTCCAGAGACTTTTCTTCGGTGCAGGTAAGAGTTGAGCCCAATATGCTCGCTTCTGAGCTGAATAGCGACGCCACTTTGGGCCCTGTTCAGGTTACGGTGGATAGTTGAGGGTGCTTCATTGAAGTTCAGTCTTTTCCTGCCTGTATGCTTGTCGGTGATTCGGGACATGCATATTACTATTATTACTAATTTAACGTCAGCGGGGAAGCGTGTTATCACGTCCCCTACGATTCCCTACTAGGATACAGGATGCCGAGGGGTAAACCTCGGCCTACAAAAGAATGCAATTTAATTTACAGGACTAGGGCGCATTTACGTAGCTGCCACTAGTAAAATGAGGCAGGGATACACAGATCGGGGTTGGTTTGGAATACGTGAGTACGGTAGACCGCACTCAGTGGCTGCTTCAGATGCCTTATGTATATGGGCATATCTCTGAGAAGAAGCGGGACTCTTGGAGCCCTTTAAGGAGTACGAGGCCACTTATGTAGGTGCCTAGAAGAAAAGGAAGTACTACTGAGGAGGGGCCAGAAGGGCACGGGACGCTACGCTTGGCTATATGACAGAAGAAGAAGTGGAGAAGGGATTTCCAGTGACCACACTGACAATTCATGTTTGCTTCAGGGTGTCCAAATCGTTCGTGGTAATCTGCGAAGTTGCCATGTCCAGTTCGGGTGGCGAGGATGTGGCCTAAGGTTGACCAAGGAAGTTGTAATTCCTTTGGTCTGTTAGGAGAGGTGTTTATGTAGAGCTGTTGGTAGAGACCTAGGCTGAGAGAAAGGAGGTTCCATAAAGTCCCCGTCGAACGGGAGATCGATTCCTTGAAAAATTGTCTGATGCCTGCGGTTGAGTAGCAAAGGTTTCATGTGGATGGAAGGAGTGCTCCCAACTTGACAGCTTCGTCCGCAGCTTCGTTCCCTACAATAGCAGCATGTCTCGGGACCCAGCGAACCCTAACTTCGCTCGGTCCAGTATGGGCGAGTCGGTATCGTGACTGCCACGACGAGTTAAAGCCGAGAAATTCATCCGACATGGTCTGAGATGATCCCGGAAAAGGAAAAAGGAGATGAATAACAACCTCGAGGTTGTCTAGACAGATCCAGAGATTCGTCGCGAACTTGGTTGTGAGGGATCCAATAGCCGCTCTTGCGCCTTCTAAGCCTCCTCTAGCTTCAGCGTCGAAAATCTCGACGCCCACGCCTAGCGCTATAGAGTGGCGTAAAATTTGACGGCCACCTTGATATGCTACAAATCCAGCACCTGCGGCTCCATTCTATTGCTTCGAGCCATCAGAATAGAGCACGATGTCCTGGGAGGGAATCGACTGAACAAAAGCGAGGAAGTTCTGTTTCGCAACTTTCTTGGAGATACCGTTAGGGCCCCAATCCGACTTATTGCTGCTTCCCGAGTCTCAAGTGGGGTCCAAGGGGGATAGGCGATTGGTTTGATCTGCTTGCATTCGGTTAGGTTGAGTGCGATTTTTCTGGCACCGATTATAGTGTAATATTTTGGGAGAGGTGTAGATTCCTCTACCTGAAGCCGCAACGCGAGCGTAGTGCTTAGAGAGCGTGGATGATGGAATTGGAAGGGTAGCGGAGTGGGTGGGTAGACGGGCTGCTGGAGTAACTTGTTGAGGGTCTCGGATTTGTGTGCGTTCGTTTTGTTGTTGTAAAACAGGCGTTCCTCGTACGTGGCTTTCGAAGAAGCTTTGGACGACTGCTTGTAAACGGGAGAGGAATTTCTCTTAGACTCCTCTTAGATGGGAGGGAAGAGCCCAGGAGTCAGCTCCGCGTGTAGCTTCATCGATAGCGGAAGCAACGCCGCCAGACATGAGAGTCGCTTCATTAGCGCGGGTAGTGGCAACGGCGGTCGTGCGAAGAAGAGTCTCCATAGTAGACGTCGAAGCACCCGGAGCTGGGTGATGGGCAGGATCAAGACTAGGCATTTTGGATGTTACAGTGGTACAAGGCTAAGTTAACTAACTGGTCATTTACAGGGGTTATTTTGCCCATAATAGTCCATATTAGGTAGTTTTCAGTGATAATCTTGTCTAAGCGAGGCCTAATCAGGTAAAGCTTCAAACTCAATTCCAGAAAAACTCTAAAATAACGTGAGAAAATTCGTGTCCGACAAAAGTTAACTGCCCTGTCGTTCTCCACTTAGCTTCGCACTAAGCCGAAAAATCACATTCATACGTCAGTCATGTTTTGATTTCATACTGTAATTTTCTGTAGTAACACAAATTTTATCTAGAATGAGATGGGACCACCATTTGCGCCAATGACTTCCTCGCATCTTCTCGACATGCTTTCCATTAGACGAGAAAGATTTTCAACCGTCGTGCTATGATACCATGCCTCTAGCACAATGGAGCGAGCCTCCTTCCTGTTGCGCTGCCTCCTCTGCTCAAACTCCGGATACCGTTCCTGTATATAGTATTTCATCATACTCCATACATTCTCGATCGGGTTTATATCAGGGGAATTAGCAGGCCAAGGAATAGATTCGACTCCATTGGCATAGAGGTATTCCCTGGCTGGACGTCCTTTATGTACAGCCGCATTTTCGTGCATAGAGTAGACTTGGCGACCAATCACTTCGGACTTCGCCCTAGTCCAATCTACTACCAGCGGGAGAATAGGTAAAGCGTATTTTTCGGAGGTCATATTCCCCCAATTCCTCTCCCAAAAGATACATGGGCCCCGCTCGACTCCTGCAAAACTCCCCCGGAACATCCAAGAGTTGTTCTTCTTGTATCGGTCTACGACACAAGTATCATCAAATTCCTGGCCCCTCTTTTTAACGTAGTTATAAATTTGCATACCTTGGACAATAGATTAGTCTATACTCACTTTCCTGGTAACATGACCAGACATTGTTCGATCGTCATTGATCCAAGTTCCATCACTCCAAAGAACCTGTGACCATTCTTGACGCCAGCTTAGGTGCTGCTCTGCCCAAAAAAGGCGTACCAAGCGATGGTTTTCGGTTAGGGGGGACATCTCCTGGGTAGACGTCTTTCGTATCCTCTCTTGCGCAACGCATTCTGGATCGCAAATTCCCCAATACCCCACTGACGAATGTGGAGTGCCATTTCGAGAAACGACATTTGTCGTGTTTTTCGACAAGAACAATGAAAGGCTTCCAGTTCATCAACCTGAGCAGAGCTTAAGGAAGGTGGCCGTCCTGATCTAGGTTGAGGAGAGACGCGGCCAGATCGAATTGCTCCCTAAACTTGTGTGTTGGTTACTCTTAACTGATCTGCTTTTTCCCTGTTCGAGATTCCTGCTCTGTGAAGTGCGAGTATCGAGGTCACGGTAAAATATTAGATTATTCATATCGTTGCTGTAGTTTTATACCTACCGGTATTCTTTGATCTCGTGAGAGAAAGGGCGCGCGTCTGCGGACTGTTGGGGATATTGTATTATCCATCCGGTCTTGATATTTGTAAGTAATAAATACATCAAGCAAACATTAGGCTTACTAAGATGAGTAAATTACAAATGATTTTTTTGTGTTAAGTATGCTGATGGAGTAAGAATTTGGAGTTATTCTTAACGATCAGAAACAATGATGATGATGATGATGTCGGAGAACAATTTTGTAGGCAATACGGAGATAAGTGAACAGAAAGGGCATAGTTGCAAAGATGAGACTTGCCAAAAAGATTATGTAAGAGGACTGGGATACCATGCAAAAAGAATTTCACCGTGGCTTTACCGCCTACTCATTTTGGCAAAAAGCTACCCCTGTCACATAACCCCTGTCGATAATTCGGTTTGATAACTTAACCTTGCACCCCTGTATGCGGTTGTTGACACCGATATTGTGCATACTCACCCCACGCTAACTTGTAGTAGCTTAGATCTAGCCTGATGTTTAGTGGCTTGAGGCTAGATCTGGTTAGCATGGTGTGAGTAAGCACATTTCGCAGGTCTGGAAGGCACAGTAAGTAATGCCGGCCGGCTAATTACCAATATCAAATACGAGAAGGTCTCGAGTGAACTCCCTTTAGTACTGGCAAATTATGTAGTACAATCCTTAAGATTATGACCATGTCAAGCCGTTGCAAAACTAAATGTTCTTTCTAGCAAGTGCCCTTTTTTTTACTTTTTATATCAATATTGTGTATCCAGCCTGAAGCTATGACACGAATGAGTACGGAAGGTGTGTTTTTCATGGAAGACTCATGTTGACGTTTTGTAACACTCATACTCAGATTTCACTTGAAGATACCACTACTGTTACGGGATAGACCCGTGCGTTTGGTTCTGACTGCGCCAGAACCCTATTATTTCGGCGAGGCTGAATATCCGCGAGGCTGAGACTCATGAGGCTACTCCTGTGGCAAGTACTTGTGGCTGGTACTACATGTACAAACTTTCAAAACTGGTCAGAAAGATTGTGCCATTTCATGTCACAATAGTCGAGGAAGGATTTGTATATAAAGATAGGAAGATATGACTGTAAACTTTTTCAGTAGATTTTAATAATTAACTGATTTTGACTTTCGGACGTGCTCTGGTGTTTACCATCATCAATTGATCCCGTAACAACTACATGATAATGTCTTGCGACATGTAACCTCTTCTGTAAATACCCACCACGGGGAAAGGTATTGAGAACATGGCCTGCTATGAACAGTGATCGCTTGTGTTTCGAACTATATGATGGAGACCAAATGTCTTAAGATGGAACAACTGGTCTCCTAATGATTCAAACATTGTTTGGGATTGAAATCTTCTCTATCTGAACATGTCGGATACATGTTTGGTATCCTACACCAATATCCCTGATTATAGACGTTATCTGTGTGGAGCTGTATATAGTGATGCTGTACTTGGGACTAGAACTATAGTTGAAGAAATCATCATCGAATTTATGAGACCTTTCTATTCCACAATATCATAATCTCAGTAAAAAGCAGGAAAACCGCGTCGTTATCTGAATATGCATTCGTCAAGCTATCAGAAAAACACCACCGCGAGTGAGTGTAGTACACGGGTCCTACTGGATTCGAACCAGCTTTCTCCCTTCTCGATTGGAGCATGTGTCTAAGCTGACCAGAGTCTACTTGGCAAAACGGCCAGAACGGTGTACCACTGCACCATCCGACGCCCTTCGCTTCGTGATAAGCTAATTAGGCATTCTCACTGGTCGCAAGAATTAATTAATGTACTTTTCCTGTGCGTGATCATTCGTGCGCCATTCGTGCGCGGATCAGCGTTTATCAGTACATTTGCATGGGTCAAACGTTCAGTTGCATTGTTTACTCTCCCAGCTGACACATTCCACAACCCCGAGATTAGAGACTTTTTTGTCGATGCTAGGGTTACCGGTACATGTATCTAGAAGCCTTTCAATAAGGGTTTTAATTTGTACGTGTTTTATGGAACTTTGATACATGAACAAGTATCAAACACTAGTACATATTCGGATATCAGCGCGGAAGCTTTCGTCCAAGTGCTCAACACTACCACTAATTCCGTCGGCTAACTGCGTGTGCATGTATACCAGCAACGTCGCTCGGGCTCACTTAAAACGTCTCCAAATAAGTCCGTTCGACGTTAACGTCGCCTGCACTAAGACCTTTGAGACCGTGTGCAACAGATGAAACAATCAAACGATTGAGACGGGCCTCTGCCGCTCCTGGAAGATCGTGCCCAGGGCCCGAGCGAAGTCAGAGTAGAACGTCCCTTCATCGACCGACCAATCAGGTCGAATAAACAATTAACAACCGAGCAAAGCTTTCTGCATAGCCACATCGTCGCTTCATCGGCGACTGCTCATCATTGCCAAAGGCGACGATTTCGGACGCGCTTCCGTTGACAACATGAAGAAGCTCTGCGTTTTGAAGCCCATGTCTTGGATAAGGTGGAGCTGTCTCTTCTCGAGCTAATCAGAAAATGCACTCATGCAGAAAGAAGAAAGATATCGCTATCAGGCTTTGAATCAAGGATTTGGGGAATGATGGAGCCAGCAGATCTTCGCACGCATTTGAACGTCTAGTTAGCTTTCTTTCCCGAAGAGAGGACCAGGTAAAATTTAATAAACCAACCAGCACACTTTTATCAAATTTTAATACCTGACTCTCATCTTCTGCTTGAGCTCAGCATATAGATCTCTCACTTCAAGCATCGAAATCTCAACAATTGCATCTATCCTTGAAACGAGATCTGATATGATTGAAGCAGATTTTCCCCAGCTTGATTATGCGAAGCTTCTCAAACAACACTGCTTTGTGGTTTAAACGGCTATCTAGCTGTTCGAATCCAAATTTGGGCAAAACTGACCAAGAGACAACAAATCCTAACATACGTGTACCTGTGAAGTATCTCTTCTTCCAGTTTGTTTACCTTCTATTCCGAATAAGTAGTTTGATCTGCACATAAATGTTTCACGCTTCAATTTTCTGGGACAGAGTTATCACTCGATGAAGTTGCCACAGCTTCTTCTCTACATTTGCAAGGTACCAGATTGAGCCTGGAAAAATGTCTACTTTTCACAAAAAATTTCCATCACGAGTCTTTTAGGGCTTGATCGGAACATAGTTTGTTTATGATGGGTACTTTTTTGACCCAGGATGAAAAGAATAGTCCAGTCATTCTCTTGCTATCTCTTGCTCAGCGCCATTTCAGGACAGAAGAGCAGAGTTCTAGAGTTGGTACCTAGAATCGAAATAGGTCTTGGATCCAGGGAGATAGGCATTTAACAGGGGTAAGTTGATGGATCATAGGACGAATCTCAGATCTTTTGCAAAGCAATATATCATGAGTCGTGAGAAATAGAACTGATCTAAACCAGAAGCAACTTATTTGCAATGGCACATAGAGCCACAGTAAGTTTTGCTCATCACTGCAGGCTCCATGGATGGAGGTATTGACAGAACTTACCGCACCTTCTAACCTCTACCATAAAAACAACCTTTCAAAACCGATGTCTAATGATGATTAACATCTTTTTGATCACCAGACCGTCTCAAATATCAACTTTGCATTGATGTTTGTCGTATTTCACTTGCATTTTGTCCAGTAAAAACTCCATAGAAAAATAAGTATTTTTTTAGAAGTAATCTGGGCAAAGAGAGTATGTGTGGTCATTTAAACTCTGCATGGTCTCATAACCTACACCCATCCCTCGGTGATTACGGTCAGCAGCTTCGAACGTCGAATACTTCCCGCTCTACATCTCATCTATCGTTTTTTCACTAACACTGAACTTCCCGGCACGCCAGAATTTTTCAGTCTATAAATGTGAATCCCGCCCTCGTTGAATTGAATCAACAAAACAGTTTCTTACACGGAGTCAAGATTATGGAATAGGCTGTACGTAAATGCTAACATCTTTCTTGCACTTGGAGTAATACTAACGAAAGATGTAATCAGAAGCTCATGGAATTATTCAACATACAATACACTTTTGATCTCAACCGCCTGCCTGCCTACCTCGCGAGGCGGCAGTTGAGATCAACGACGATAACATATCTGGAGTTTGGCTACTAAATCGTGCTGTAGGCCTACATCTACTTCCAAACAAAATTCGTGAAGCAGGTGAACACAGCACAGGCTCTGGAAGTCGAGGAAAACGCCAACTCGTGGAATCCCTCATGACTACTGCTACTGTGAAGGTTCCTCGCATCTATGCAAAACACAGATGATGGGTAAATGCGACAATCTCTAGTCGGAGACAGCAAGTCAGGTATGAAATCAAATCTAACGAATCTCCAGTTGATGGTTTTCTTGGTTTAGCTTTACCGCGCTCCGTATGCTAATACTGAGCTATCAATATCAACAGTGGGAGTCTCTGGGAAATGTTTGGAGTAGATTCATATATTTCAAAACTTTGATCATAACAGGTATCGATAAAGGTATTGAGGACCAGGCGCACTGCTAACATCAACGCGCCAACTCCAGATTGTGAAGCGTGCAACTATGTCAGATTAGCATGTAGACAGCGTGGGGGTGGACAAGGTGGTTGACAGGCCAAGGGGTGCCGTCCGACATAATACAAGGGATAGATGCATTACCACTCGGCTGAAAAAAGGCCAGACCAGAATCATAGAACGCTGTGAAGAGGTTATCTCCATATCTATATTATACAAGAAAGGCAATCCTGACAAACTAGGAGTTTGCAGCCGAAATTAAGCATCTCGTGAGACAAAAAACCATTCCTTAGATTTGACCTTGGAAGAAGAGTTTTGCAACTACACATCTACAGGTTTGCCCTGAAATTTCAGATTTTGCTAGCACATACATGTATATACGATGTACCAGTTTGTTATGTGCCTGGAGGATGACTGCAAGAATGATGTAAATGGGGGTGATTTGTGTGTTTATAGGGTTGTTTGTTACCGTGCACGGACCCATACTTAAGATTTAAGTCTTGAGTGCTAGATCCAATTTTCTACATGTCATCAACGATCGGATTCTTACTCTTTCAGTTAGAGAGGGATCATATTCTATTTTACGCCCGTGTGGGTTCTTAGACCATCAAGGACGACCTAGCATGACAACGATAGAGATAATACTCGATTCTCCAAGCAACTCACTACATATATCTCCTTGGTTGATCATTGTCCCCTTAGCTCATCCTTCCTCTTTGCCAGCGGGTGAGCGACAGCAATACGATACTGCGCCAATCGAAACAACTCAACATTTCTTTTCACAGATTTTCGCATGACAAACAGTCTCAAGGAGTGACAGGGTCGTAAAGCTGCCTGACTAGGATTTTGGTTCTACCAGTAGATAAGTTCTTGAGACTATGATTAACGTCCCCTATGAATGAGCTGTTCAAACCACTGAGTGGTTCAATAATTTCTTGAAATGTCTCATTTATTTTAATGGCTATTTGACAAGAAATACATGTCTATCCACGGAAATTTTTAGTTATTGTGCTTGGTGGTGCGAGGGCTTGATGGTGTGAGGTTGTGCCAAGAAAAATATTGAACCACTCCGTGGCTTGAACCGCTCCCTGATAGAGGACGTTAAACAAAAGAATCCAATTACAGTAACCACCAAGATGATATTGACGCTTGTCGCTCAGCACTCGATGCATTCACACAGGACCTGACCTGATTCTAACTCAAATTTGGCCAAAGTTATCATGCTCTCCAAGTCGCCACCCCCAAACTGGCCAAAGCGTACAGGACTTTTGTACCCATCTTTATTTTTTCTGCCTGCCAGCCTGAGAAATGCAAGTTTTGGGGTTGGAAATTTAACTTTTTACAACTATGCTTGGGGGACATAGAGTGTATACAGGTGTCAACTAATCTGAGTATAGCGTTTGCAGTCACTGCTTTAACCCCCGTGGATTACGCCCGTGCACAAATGTAAACAACAAATGTAAACAACAACTATAGCAACAAAATAGCTACGACGCGTCAACGTTACCAACTCCCGGATGCCAGGATCCACTCGGTTGTCCTGAATCCAATTTTTCGCAACAACATAACTTGAGTGCGAATATTGCTTTGATGTTAAAAATATCAAGCCGTGGGTTGGAAACTGGTTGCCCAAATCCCATTCTATGAACAGTCTTAACTCAATTACTTCACCTTTACGATAGTCTACATGGAAAGCCGATCGTCAGAAATTACCTCAATTACGTAGCAGAGTCTATTGAGTAATTGTGAAGCCATACAAAATTTCAATCTAGTTTCGCTCACATTGTGTTAAACGATTGAAGGGTCACATTCATTTTCAGTTCAACTTGGGAACTCGTCAGTTGTCAGGCATCACAGACCCTCAGGAAAAAAACATTAATTTAGGAGCATAAAGGCAATCATAATTCATACCTAAGCCTCCTCAGGGATCCAAGGACAATCTTGGGCTAATGTGGCCAATGTTGCAAGTAAGCCAGAAGTAACCGCCACACTTATCAGGATCCAAGACGAGGAAGAAAAAAAACAGATAGCCAAGTTATCCAGCGAAGAGGTGGTAAAAAAAATAGGAAGGGTAGAAGTTGTAGGGGCACGTAAAATGGTGAATGGATAGATGAAAGTCTTCTTTGCTGGAAAAGAAACAAATGAATTCATGGAAACACAAAAAGACTAGACACTTAAACCAGCAAAATCAGCCAAAGCAGAAACCCCTACCTACCAAGTCCTAGTCCACGATATACCCTCGACGTTGGAACCGGAGAACCCTGATCACCCGAAGAGGATACAGAAAGCTAATGAAAGTTATATTATGGGAGTGAAACTCAGACAAGCTGCATGACTCAAAAAGAACAAACAGCCAGGGAAAACGCAGCATTATTGATCATCCGGTTTGACTAAACAGAACATGCTGACTAAGCAATATCCAAAGGGATTTTGTGGAGATACGAAATCAAATCAACAGAATTATTTAGATCGGGATTTCGCGGCATGCAATGCTACAACTGTCAGGCCTACGGTCACATCGCAAGATGCTGCGCAGCAGAGGCCAAGTGTGGACACTGCGCCAATGGACACAACACTAAGGAATGTCCAGGCAAACATGAGACTAGATTTGGTAACTGCGGAAGAAAGCATGCATCGTGGAACCGAAGATGCCAAATTAAGATAGCGGCTAAAGCCAGAGCAACCTGGAACCGAACGCAGGACCCAGAGAGCTTCGTGGTCCGGGAGACAACACAAAACGATGATTGGCAAATTTTAGGGTCAAAGAAGAGGAGAGCTGGCACCGCCGGAGCTCAAGTAGTTGGGGCAGATGGCGAAATCATCGAATGCCGAGGACCTGGGAGACCTAAAGGGTCTACCAAAATACCTAACACGACAAGTGCGGCGGAAAAGAGACCAAGCATAACCAACTGGGCGACCCCACCAACTCTAGAAATGTTCCGGTTTGTGACACAGGACAAGCAAACAAAAGCAAGAACAAAGTACAACATCATTTACTGAACTCGCTAGATCAAAGCAAACACCACGTAGTGGCGTTACAAAAACCATCGTACAACCCATCCGAAAACACCACAGTTAAACATCCAGCATACCACCTAGTGTTTCCCAATAGTAGATGAAGTAAAAACTGCATATACGTAAGCAAATGATTGGATTTAGACAAGTGGAAGATTGAAGAAACTCCGGAAGAAGCATTAGGCGACATTACAACAATCAGCATCCTGACAGATCGTGGCAGAGTAAGAGTTCAAAATATCTACAACCCTCTTCCCCTCTACCAGAACAGCCAAGAGTTGAAAACACTCAGCTGGATCCCTCAAATCCTCTCCCAAGAAGGCCATCACCTGTTAGTCGGTGACTTCAACCTCCATCATCCCAGATGGGGAGGTCAGTCCGTTCTTAGTCATCACCAAGTTTCTGAGGATTTTATGGATGTAATGACCGAGAGAAACATGGAGCTAATACTGCCGGAGAGTACGATCACATCGCAAAGTAGGGACAGCCAGAGCATGCTCGACCTAGCGTTTATTTCAAACCCCTTACTAGAGACAGTCATGAGATGCCAACCATCAGAAGAGTTAGAATTGGACTCTAACCACATACCAGTGAGTGATGATTGAGCTACAGATCGAACCTCCAAGAGAAGAAAACGACGAACCAAGACCACAATGAAAGAAAGTTGACTGGAATGCACTAAACACAAGGATCGCGACGAAGCCTGTTGATTTTCCATCCAACGAAGCTAGCTTCACTATCCCGGAGTCTATTGACCTAAGGGTCACACAGGTAACTCGGGTTATCCAAGAAAGTGTGGAGGAGCTAGTACCTAAGGCAAATCGTTCACGATTCTTCAAACCGTACTGGACAAATGAATGTACCCAAGTAGTAAAAATGACCCGTAGGGCTAGAAGACGATGGACTAAGCAAGGCACTGACGAGAGTTAGATAGCTTACTGCAAAGCCACCAAGAAGGGACAAATCAAAAAAGACAAACAAATAGGATGGAGAGCAATAGTTTTGGGGCCAACCAACGATCCGCAAAAAAATTGGAAACTGGCTAAATAGGCAAGGAAAAATCCCGAAGAAAAACACAGGGTCCCACAGATACCAGATATAAGGGACGAAAACGGCAAAACACATACTCTAGCGACGGATAAAGCCACAGCAATGGCAGCCCCCTTCTTCACATCTCCAAGATCCGCAGACACCCGACATATCGAAGGATACGCATACGGACGTGAACTAGAAGGTATCCCCGAGAACTTTCTGGAATCTGAGGTCGAAGAGGCTCTAGGCCGACTAGCAGAAGGAAATACACCCGGCCCGGATAAAATCCCGGGCGCCCTTTTGACGCACTGTAGGCGCCCCTTGAAGAAGGAACTGACTAGGATTTTCAACGCGTGCATCTATCACGGCTATCACCCGCCGAGGAAGCTCAAAGAGGCAATAACTGTGGTGATTAGAAAACCCCAAAAGCCAAGTTATGATGTTCCAAAATCATACAGACCTACAGCCCTTGTGCACACGATGGAAAAACTCCGAGAGAAATTAATAGCCCATCAGAACGCGAAAACAGCCGAAAAGTATAACCTTCTTCCAGATGAACAAATGGGTGCTAGGCCGGGAAAATCTGCTATCACCGCTGTGGACCTACTAACAGAACAGATCCACTCAGGATGGGGTGAGGACCAGAAGCGAATAGCCTCACTGCTCAGCCTCGACATCTCCAGAGCCTTCGACAGCGTCTCTCCCCTGAGATTGATCCATACGATGACCGATAAGGGAAGTCCTCGACGAATTACCAAGTTTGTAGAGTCTTTTCTCGCGGATAGATCAACAGCTTTAAAGCTAGAAAATCACACGGGCGAATGAAACCCAACTAACACGGGGATACCGCAGGGCATCGCCGCCGTCGTGAATCCTGTTCCTGAAGTTTACCAGCACCTTTCTCCCCTCCTTTGCGCACCTAACTCATCGTCAGTAGGGTTTGTTGATGATACCGCTGTTCTAACCTAACTACTGCAAAAAATTGTCGGACCCTTGAAAAATTTCACATGATATGCGAGGCGTGGGCCGACAAGCATGGGACGCGGTTTGCCCCCTAAAAATACTAGCTCATCCACTTCTTTTGGACGACCAACAGGCATCATCTCAAAGCATCGCTACAAATCCAAGCACATAAAACAAACCCCCGTGCCTCTATCCGTGTTCTAGGAGCCTCCCGAAATTCAACCCTTCGCGGGACGCTGTATGACTAGCTTCCTGACAAGTACTCATCAAAGAGTTACATGGCTAGAAATAAAAGTTATCGGAACACCAGTCAAGATGTCACAGTTGATATCTCAAGACGGTACGGTATTATATTTTGTTATCGTTATTGGTTTTGATATTAGTGTTCTTGATTCTAGTTGTTGTTTCTGCTGGTTTTGGTAGTTCTTGGTGTTTAAAGCCCCTGAGTACGGCAAGAAGTTTTTGTCTCAGGTTTATATTTTCTGTCATGAATGCTTGGTGTTTCAGTCTATTTACGATTTCCACTTGGTCAACTACGAGTGATATAATATATATATTGGGAACATCAGATAGAGAAAAACAACAATCAGATCAATTTCTATCCATTTGACTTATCATTACATCAGAATCATAATTTACATGATATCTTTTCCTTATATTCAAGATTATATAGTTATGAGCCGGGTCTAGCTTGTACTGCTATTGATTATCATTATCATTCTATAAGTTTACCTTCAACTTGTCTCAATCTTTCAATTATTTTTCTATTCAACATCAAAACCTTGACATATCGATTCTTGGTTTTAAATTATTGTCAATTCACCATGTACCAAACGACAACTGCAAACCCATCTAGTGGGGTTACAATTCTACAGGGTAGTGAAAACTATTTGGAATGGATATATACCATAGAGATGGCATCGAGAAAGGTATGGAAGTATATTAATCCTGCCCGAACTTTACAAGAGATAGCCGCTACACCAATAGGATCTACGCCTCGAATGCCACTTCCATCCGATGTTAGGGATGGCGTTCAGAGAATTTCACAGTTAACGGCTGGTCCGGAGATGGAAGAATATAAGATGATG
>JAKRRZ010000185.1:0-28636 GCA_022627015.2 Podosphaera aphanis
TAGAAGCCAGACCAAAGGGAAGAAGGTAATCAACCAATCTAAAGTACCATTCCCGTGGTGACTGCTTCAGTCCGTAGACACACCGATTTAAACGTGCAACATGGTTTTCTTTCCTGTACCCATCAGGGAGTTCCATGAATATCTCCTCATTTAAAATTCCATATAGGAATGCAGTTTTGATATCTAGTTGTCGAGGTCTCCAACATTTGTGAGCTGCGATTGCTAATAGTAATCTAAGAGAGTCGAACCGAACGACTGGAGCAAAGGTCTCATCGAAGTCTAATCCTTGCACTTGGGGAAATCCCTTAGCAACATAGCGGGCTTTGAATCGCTCCACTTCGCCTTGTGCATTTCCCTTAAATTTACACACCCATTTTGCACTAACAATCTTACGTCCCTCGGGTCGAGGAACTATATCCCAAACATTATTTTCTGCAAACGATTCCATCTCACAGTCAAAGGCCTTTTCCCATTCATCCCAATGAGGTGAGGTTTTAGCCTCGCGATAAGATATAGGTTCAGGAACTTCGAGAATGGTAATCATTGCTGTTTCGATAATGTTCGGGTTTGTTGGACTGCTCAACACAGGTCTCCCTGTGAGAAGCGCTCTGTTTGATTTATTCCAGCATTCTCCCGTTATGATATCCTCAAATATTCGGGGACGTACCGTTCGTCTAGGAAGAGTCGGGGGTTGTGTGAACACTGGTTGAAGTAGGTTGTGTAGGATTACTTTCGTTCAGCTGCTGTTGTGGAGATATCTCGGACTCATGTTGCGAGTCTTGTAACTGAGGTAGATTTGTAGGTTTGTCTATTCCCAAGCCATTTCTCCAAGTAACTAGCGTTGTTTTGATACTAGGAAGTTCTGTTTCGGTTCTTGACTGTGGGATAGATGAGGGAAGTGTAAGGTCGGCGCTTGACTTAGAAGCTGAAAATGGTTAAAACTCAACATCAGTCGATACACATATCTTCCTCTTTTCTGACTGGCACGTATATTCGATATTGTTGAGGTACTTTGGCGTATCCAACGAATAAACCTTTTTCAGCCCGTTGGAGCAGCTTACTCCCCCCCGGTCGTTTAGCC
Organism: Podosphaera aphanis; assembly: GCA_022627015.2. NCBI lineage: Eukaryota > Fungi > Ascomycota > Leotiomycetes > Helotiales > Erysiphaceae > Podosphaera > Podosphaera aphanis. The sequence goes on from JAKRRZ010000185.1 coordinate 1,082, forward strand.
GATGGAGTATGAACGTAGCACTCTCTCCCAAAGGGTTGAAAGTTCAAAATGGAAGGCTTAACGCCGTAGAATGCTTCATACGGAGTCTGTCCATTTACAGCTCCATGTGATAAGCGATTTTTGGTATAAATATCAGTGCGCGCTACTTCAGCCCATAACCCTTTTTCCTTTAATGGTAACAACATTGAAGGTATAGCTTCATCGATTGACCGATTCAGTCTTTCAGCGACACCATTTGACTCAGGTGAATATGGGGGAGTTAGATCATGAACGATCCCCTTCTGAGCGAAGAATTTTCTCAGATCATTATTAACATATTCGCCTCGGTTGTCAGATCTAAACGCTTTGGTTTTGCAACGATACTGAGTCTCTAATTCTGTAATGAGTGTGATGATGGTAGGTGTCGCATCAGATTTATGTTTGAGAAATGTAGTATAATGCATTCCCGATTGACGGTATAGGGAAGGGACCACAAAGGTCAGAGTGAAGATATTCCCCCCGTTCTTTTGCTCGAGATAAAGACGCTTGTGGTTTGTTGTGGTGAGATTTGGCTAATGAGCATGCTTCACAATGAAAATCTTGTGGACAGTCAGGAATAATATTCGATTCCTGAATTAATTTACCAGTTTTAACTATTGAACCTGGAGCGGCATGACATAGTGCTTGATGCCAAAATTCATAGGTCATGAAAGCATTGTGAATCGCTGGTTGGTGTGTCTCGGAAACTACCGGTAAGGAACCAACAAATTTTGCTTCTAAGATGGTTTTACTGCCTTTCAGAAGGCGCATCACTGATCCATTGTGACACATTTGGTACCCTTGGATTCTTAATTTATGCCATGATAGAAGTGGACATGTTAAATTTGGTACATATAATACATCCGTGATCTTATACACAGAAATTGTCCCATCGGAAAGTTCACACCTTAACGCCACAGTCCCAATACCTTCTATAGCCATGTTTTGCTCAGAACTCGAAGTTACAACCCCTCCATGAACTGTAAGGGTGTCGAAGCGGTCTTTTCATTTATAGCCGTCATGTTTGCGATTTCATTAGATAAATGGTTGCCTTTTTTCTTCTCCTTCCTTTTAGCAGCTTTCATCTTACGACAATATTGCCAGGAGTGACCTTTTGCTGAGAAAGGGAAGTGCTTTTTACAATATGTACAGTCTCTAGGCTTACTCTTAGAACGTTCTGAGATTCTAGGGACGGGAGACACATTATCTTGCGTTTTAGTTAAAAACGCAGTATTTTCATTCGGTGTACTAAAGTCAACATCAAATATATGTTGCTTCACCTGAGCAAAAGACATATCGTCTCTTGTGATCAGGTTATTGACAATATTTTTATGCTGTCGACTTAAAATACCAAGGAGAAAGTCCCGTTTTGCCTTGTCTCTGGAAAAACATTTGGCAAGCTCAGACCTGTAATCATCGGTGGAGTCACCGGCAAGTTTGCAGAGTGTAAGCCATTCAGACTCAAAAGCCTGAACAAGAGAGGAAGGGGAAGTGCTGGGCAGGTCCATTATCTTTCCAAGTTGGTAGACTAACGCAAACGTGGAGCCACGCTTGTACTCCGTTTTCAGGTACGTCCACATAATGTAGGGATCTTTCAAATCAACGATTTGACGTAAGACATTTGGGCTGACAACTTGGATATAAACCCCGATGGCGTGGTGGTAAAGGGATTCATAAGCTTCCGTTTCTTCAAGTGAACATCCGCTTTCAGGTTTCCGCCCTTCCACGACCAACTCGTAGAGTCGAAGACTTCGCCAGACGGCTTCCATTGTTGATGCCCAAGTATCGTAATGCTCGGGCCCAGACAGAGTCGTAACATTGGAATAAGTCACAGGTCGGGAAGAGATGTCCTTGTTACGGGAGATGAAGAAACTTGGTCGTTTGTTTGACATGTTTACTGTTAAAATTTGTGTAAGCATGTCTTTGCGAAGACTTGGAAGGGGGGGGGGATAATTATCGTTGAACTACTTCTACAATCACTCACGTGACAACCTTCAAATTCTAACATTGACTGCCGTATAAAGTTTCCAGCGTAGCGCCTGAAGTTGACGGTAGTCAGTTGAGTATGGCTGTTTTAGCTTCATGCGGTCATTCTTTCAGTTCTTTTGGTGATATCAGTGAGATACGGATGGCAAATGGCTTTTTCAGATGCTTGGAAACCTCTAGCTTTGGGCTGAAGTAATAGCCTTTTCAGCTTCAAGTCTGAGCTTTTTAGCTTATTTTCTCTTTCTTTCAATGGCTGGCTGTCATGCGAGTACCATTATGAGTGGACCACTACATGTATTGTATTCCTATGGATGTTTAGATGTGGTTCCTTTCTCTCTCCAATGCATTTAATTTTTGTCTCATGATGCAGTAATGAATTTTTCATACTTCTAGGCATTTTAATTTATTTGACTGAATTTTTAAGTCGAATTAATTATTAGTTTTGGTGTCCTGCCCTTTTCAAGTCGGTGTCGCGCACTAATAGCGAAGCGAATAGTAGCAAAAACTGCGACAGCAATTTTAGAGTGCATGGATAACAAATTGAAGTAGTCGTTTTGAACCAGGAAGATGGAAATAAAAGTCCTGCAGCAAGTCAAGCAGTAATCAGTCAAAACATCTGTCCAGGCATTCAACAGGCTTACTACGTCCCTGTAGAATCAGCAATGTGAAGCCTGACTACTCGAGACATCCATTTGGAAGATGAATAAAACCTTACTCGACGGAGGGAGCATCAATTCCAATCACGCGAACTCTGTCTCAACGACATGGTCGACCCCTTATTGCGAATGCCTCGAAGAATTAGATGAGGCTCAGTTATCCAAGGCCTCGACATGAATAACCAGCGAGTTTCAACTATCACGACTGCTGAAGAAATCACGGTTGAAGTATCGTTGATACATCTCGCCCGATCTATCTCGGGCGTGTGTCAGGGAGGGCTTTGTTCCCGTTCGAGTGAACCACAGGACGAAAAATGAGGCAATGTGACTTGGAAAGACAAGCACTTGGACATTTAAGCCTGAGACATCGTCATCTAAGGACATGTCACAAAATTAAGATGAATGGCTGATGACTGATGGTGTGGTTGGTTGGTGATGTTTTCCTGAGCCGCGAAAACGACTTCCCCCGACCAGGTATGAATAAAACAGAAAGGTCATTTATAGAGCCACGGAAATTCTCCATCGTTCGTTGGTTCAAATTATCGAGTCAAGCTAGTCATCCTTAAGGTAATCAGCCATGTTAAATTCTAAATAAAATGTCCACCTAGCTTTTGACCTAACACTCTTATACTACATATGCATGTTCCTTCACCTACGAAAACGTTCAAAAAAAGGTTACCTTTGAGGTCATGTAGTATATACGTCTTATCTCTTCCACGGTATATCACAATTCGTTTCACTAAATTTTTGGACAATCAAAATACCATAGCTTAATCTATTGGATACAAGTTATACACGAGCGCAGGAACTGATATCGCAGAAAGAATCTATCTATTATAATGAATACTGTCCCAATGAGTTCCGACGTACCAAGTCGAGTGAGTGAGGAGTGTATCGATGACAGACGTGGATTAAAGCCTAGACAGTTAGCTTGGAGGAGTTGCGGCAACGTCACTCTATCCACAAGGCGTCATTGTAGACTCGATGATTGAGTTTCTTGTTGCTTTTGACTCTAAATCTTCCAGCCTCCGTTTTCATAACTCGGGCAGGTAGATCATGTTGGCTTATCTGTTTAGATTTATTCATCGCCAATTATTGACGGCAAGAATTTTCCGATTAATGAGGATGATATGTAACTTGTCCGTTTACGTAATGTTTTGCTTGATAATACCCCCCGTGACAGGGAGTCTGGTGGAGCCCTCAAGCCACATATCTATTTCTCGGGCTGATTGGCGACCCTCATTAATCCCCCTAATTTTTGTTATGATGAGAACTTTTCAGGGAAGAGGATCAAACTTACCAAACAATAAGGGATTGACCACGGCGGCAATCTCCAGCTGCAAAAATTCCATCGATATTAGTGTGATATTTACCATGTGGGGTCCGAATGTTGCTTCTGGCATCTTTTTCTATTCTATCGTCTAGAATGCGGGAATCTGGACCTAAAAATCCCATGGAGAGAAGAACAAGTTCAGCGGGGAAGAATTGCTCTGATCCTTCAACCTTCTTCATATCCCAGCCACCAGTTCCAGATTTTGTCCACTCTACACGATGCGTATTAATCCCTTTAACCTTCCCAGTCCCATCATCTACAAACTCCTGGGACATAACACAGTACTCACGAGGATCTTGTCCCATATGTTGCTTCACTTCGGCGTGGCCATAATCGACGCGATATACCCTAGGCCATTGAGGCCAGGGATTATCGCGTGCACGCTCCTTAGGAGGCTGAGGCAATAGCTCAAAGTTGGTGACAGATTTAGCTCCATGACGAACTGAAGTTCCAATGCAGTCGTTACCAGTATCGCCCCCTCCGATGACGACAACATTTTTGTCTTTAGCAGAGATATACGCACCATCCGCAAGACCAGAATCAAGGAGAGATTTCGTATTCGCATGAAGGAACTCCATAGCGAAGTGAATACCTTCTAATGTTCGATTTTTAATGTTGAGGTCACGAGCAACAGTAGCTCCAGTAGCAATAACTACAGCATCATTTTCGGCTTTGAGATCCATAAGCTGAATCTCTTCCCCAATCGTAACACCTGTCTTAAAAGTGATACCTTCGGCGGCCATGAAATCAATCCGACGCTGAACTATCTTCTTGTCAAGCTTCATGTTTGGTATGCCATACATGAGTAGGCCACCTGGGCGATCAGAACGCTCATAGACAGTAACAGAATGCCCGGCCTTGTTAAGTTGATCCGCACAAGCAAGACCAGCAGGCCCAGAGCCGACAATCGCAACGTTCTTGCCAGTACGAACTGATGGTGGACTTGGCACCATCCAACCCATGTCAAAACCACGGTCAATAATCGCACATTCTATTGATTTGATACCGACAGGATCCTCGTTAATGCCCAAGACACAAGCACCCTCACATGGGGCCGGACATACCCGTCCAGTAAATTCAGGGAAATTGTTGGTCATTAGCAAACGATTGAGGGCATCTCTCCACTGATTTTGAAAGACAAGTTCATTCCATTTTGGAATAATATTAGAAATTGGACAGCCGGAATCAGACTGACAAAACGGCACACCACAATCCATGCAACGGGCAGCTTGGTATTTCAACTCGTCTTCATCCAAACGCTGTGAAAGCTCTGCCCAATCACGAGTTCTAGTCTTAGTAGAGCGATATTTTTCGGAACGGCGCTGATATTTCATAAATCCTCTAGTCTTATCAAGAATCAGAGATCTCTTTTTTTCCACATTTGCGTCATCGACAGTCTCTTCGATATCTTGAAGGCTACTTGCCTTTTTACTGTGATTGTTGATTAGTTTCGATGAAGAGCCAGGCAAGATAGGTATTTGGAACTGGGCACGCTTGGCTTCGGCTGCTTTGTTAGCTTCTTCAATCAACACTCTTTTATAGTCAACTGGTAAAACCTTGACAAATCTTGGTAAAGCACGGTTAAAGTCTAGCAGAATACGGGCTGCTAGTTCAGATCCAGTGTAATGGTGGTGATCTTCAATCAGACCACGAACAAAAGCAATTTCAACGGGATCATCAAGACTAGAGACTTCAACCATCTCAGGATTGAGCTTAGGAAGAAAATCTTGTTTGATATCGAGAACATATGCTATCCCACCTGACATGCCAGCAGCAAAGTTACGACCTGTGCTGCCCAAAATAAGAATACGACCTCCAGTCATATATTCACAACCATGGTCTCCGACACCCTCAACTACGGCAGTTGCACCAGAATTACGGACGGCAAAACGCTCAGCTGCCACCCCACGAAAATAGCATGTGCCACTAGTAGCTCCGTACAAGCAAACATTGCCTATCAAGACATTTTCCTCTGCCTTGAAGATTGAGGCACGGGGAGGGTATATAATTAGGCGACCACCCGAGAGGCCTTTTCCAACGTAATCGTTTGCATCACCTTCGAGCTCTAAAGTTATTCCAGAAGCAAGGAAAGCCCCAAATGATTGGCCAGCAGAGCCCTTGATATTTACGTGGATTGTGTCAATAGGAAGACCATCCTCGCCATATTTCTTTGAAACTTGGTAGGAAAGCGAGGTGCCCATAGCACGGTCCGTGTTCACAATGTCACATTCTATTCGTGAAGGCAGCCCTTTCTCGAGGGTTAACTCCGCCTCCGAAATCAATTTGTTGTCGAGTCTGACATAGAGGCGGTGATCTTGCTTTCGTACGTTGAATGTGGCAACACCCGGTCTGAGTTTATGCGCTGGTGTAAGGATCAAGGAGAGATCAATATTCTTTGTTTTGGGGGTCCTTAGGTCTTCACGAACTCTTAAGCACTCTGCATGACCAACCATCTCGTTAATTGTCCGGAAGCCGAGTTTTGCCATAATTGCTCGAAGCTCATTTGCAATGTAGTAAAAGAAGTTAATCACATGCTCTGGTGTGCCTTGAAATTTCTTTCGGAGCTCAGGATCCTGCGTGGCGATACCAACAGGGCATGTATTTCTATGAAGTAATTAGCTGAACCGGACTTCTTATGGTAAGATTTTGGAGCATCTTACAAATGACATTTCCTCATATAAACGCATCCCATAGCGATCAAAGGAGTGGTAGCAAACCCCCACTCTTCGGCACCTAACAGGCACGCAATCGCTACATCTCGACCTGTTCTTAGCTGGCCATCCGTCTGGACGACAACTCTACCCCTCAAATCATTCAACACTAATGTTTGGTGAGTCTCAGCCAAACCTAGCTCCCAAGGAAGGCCAGCATACTTAATTCCAGTCCACCTAGATGCACCAGTACCACCATCATGACCAGAAATTAAGATGTGGTCTGCCTTGGCTTTTGCCACACCAGAAGCAACAACGCCAACACCTGTTTCAGAGACGAGTTTCACAGAGATACGAGCACGAGGATTTGAACACTTGAGATCGTAAATGAGTTGCTTAAGATCCTCGATACTGTAAATATCGTGGTGAGGTGGTGGGGATATTAGACCTACTCCGGGCGTGGAGTGCCGTGTTCGGGCGATTGACTTGGAAACTTTATGGCCAGGAAGTTCTCCACCTTCACCAGGCTTTGCACCTTGGGCCATCTTTATTTGAAGTTCATCGGAATCAGCTAAATAGTTTGATGTGACACCAAATCGGCCCGAGGCGACTTGTTTAATGGCAGACCGCATCGTATCTCCGTTGGTCATTCTTTCTGAGCGCTCGGGATCTTCACCACCTTCGCCAGTGTTAGATTTCCCACCAAGTCTATTCATTGCAATGGCTAGAGTAGAGTGGGCTTCCATCGAGATGGAACCATACGACATTGCACCAGTACAAAAGCGTCGAACAATCTCAGTCCATGGCTCAACTTGGTCAATCGGCACAGGCGTTTTTTCGTCGAATTTAAAATCCAGTAAGCCACGAAGAGTACAAGCTTTGATTTGTTCATACTCGGAGATAGAATAGGCCTTGTAAGATTTATCGTTCTTCGTTCGCACAGCGTCTTGAATGTTTGCTATTGAGGTGGGATCATTTATGTGAGGCTCTCCGCCATCGCGCCAGTGATATTCTCCAGACTCGGTAAGGCCTTGTACACTGTTCGTATACCTAGATGGGAATCCTTTTTCGTGAAATCTAAATGCATCTTGTGCAATCGCCTCGAATGTTATACCCTTGATTCTGGAAGCTGTACCCTTAAAGCATCGATCGACTACAGTATCATCGATCCCAAGAGCCTCGAAGATTTGAGCTCCTTTGTAAGAAGCTAGAGTAGAGATGCCCATTTTTGACATGATCTTTAGGATACCACCGTCAGCAGAATATTTGTAATTACGAATTAGTTCATCATCGCTGAGTTTCTTCCTGATAAGTCCTTCCCGATTGAGCTTGAGGATACATTCCATGGCAAGATATGGGTTGACGGCATCGGCACCATATCCAACAAGAACAGACATGTGGTGAACTTCACGTGCCTCAGCGGTCTCTATAACCAGGGCGGCAAGAGAGCGCCATTTGTTGTTTACCAGATGATGATGAACCATTCCACAAGCGAGCAGAGCTGACACCGGAACACGATCAGCCGATGTTGCACGATCAGAGAGAAATATAATCTTATCCTTATTTTCAATCGCTTTAGTAGCCTGGTTGCAAATCTCATCAAGGTGTTTGATATAGCCTTGGATACCTTCAGACTTGGGAAAAGTTAGATCTATAACTCTAGCGGTCCAGGTTCGATGTATTTTGCTGATATTTTTCAAAGCATTCAGCTCAGAGATTGATAAAATAGGGGTAGGTAAGAGCAGTCTTTCACACTGCGAGGAATCCATTTCAAGTAAATTTCCTTGGGGGCCGACATAGCAGCTTAATGACATAACCATGGCCTCTCGGATAGGGTCTATTGGAGGATTGGTTACTTGAGCGAAAAGTTGACGGAAATACTCATACAGTAAGCGAGGCGCTTTCGCTAAACAAGCCAAGGGAGCATCGTTACCCATAGATCCCAGGGCCTCTTTTTCATCAGTGGCCATAGGACCGAGTAGTAAGCTCACCTGTTCAAAAGAGTATCCAAATGCTGCAAGCAAAGGATCCTGTTGGATCAACGTCATGTCTGGGCGACTGGTGAGATCTACCGAGCCTTGTTTTGTTAAATCGTCAAGGATCTTCGGTAGGGAAAGTAGTCCTTTCTGGATCCAGGCTCTGAAATCATGACGCTTCGATACAGTTCTTTTCAATTCAGCATCATCAATAATCCGACCAGCATGAGTGTCTACCAATAACATCTTCCCTGGCTGAAGACGTCCTTTAAGAATGACACGTTCAGGATCAATATGGATTGTTCCAACCTCAGAAGCACAAATTATCCTGTCATCATCCATAACATAGAAACGACAGGGTCGTAAGCCATTTCTATCAAGATTGGCTCCACAATACCGACCGTCAGCAAAAGTAAAAAGGGCGGGTCCATCCCAAGGTTCCATTTGGCAAGCAGCCCACTCGTAAAAAGCAGCTTTAGCCGGATCCATTGTATCATTACCTTCCCAAGCTTCAGGTACCATGAGCATTACTGCTTCAGGCAAAGAGAGCACGCCGTTTATTGTTAAGAGTTCTAAAACATTATCAAATGCAGCAGAATCCGAACCACCATCTTCTATGATTGGGAAAAGCGATCCAAGCTCGCTACCAAAGAAGTTGGAGGTCATTATTCCTTCTCTCGCCTTCATCCAGTTTTTATTTCCACGAAGTGTATTGATCTCACCTAGCATTATTTGGTAAGTAAATCTTTGAGTCAAGCTTACGACTTCACGTACCATTGTGAGCCGCTAATCTAAGAGGCTGGGCACGATCCCAAGATGGAAAAGTGTTAGTAGAAAATCGAGAGTGAACCAGAGCAAAATGGGCTTCATAATCTGCATTAACTAAATCGTAGTAGTACTGGTAAAGCTGTATAGGAGCAAGTTGTCCTTTGTAAACGATATTTTTATTTGACAACGAGCATATATAGAACCAGTTGTGCAATCCAATCGTGTGCGTCGCACGTTTCCGAAGTACGAAAAGTTGACGCTCGAAATGCTTTTCGTCAAAAGTTTCAAGGTCTGTATTCTTAGGGGAAGTTCCAGAGCCATAAGCAGACTCGAGCACTACAAACGGCTGTGATATAACCGGCTCACGAGACGCAGCAGCGGGACCAAGTAATGAAGAATCTTTAGGCGGCTCTCGCCAGCCTAGAATCCTTAGGCCAAGGGAATCGGCCATTCTTTCTAATTGCTCTTTTGATCCTTGCATTATCTCTTCATCAGGCTTAAAGAAAATGTTTCCTACTGCATATTGCCCTTGTGGGGGAAGCTTTATATCTGTCTCTCGTTCGAAATTCTTAATAAAAAACTTATGAGGAATAGAAGTCATCACACCCGCTCCGTCTCCATCTCGCGCATCAGAGCCTACCGCGCCACGATGTGTCATATGACATAGTAAATTTCGCGCTACAAACATTTGGTAATTAGAGATAGTGCGAAATAGAGTTTATAGTGGTGAGCCTACCATCATTGACAATTGTGTGACTTGCCTTTCCCTTAATATGACTTGCCAACGTTAGTTCACGAGCGTCAAAATCAAATCTCCTTACCAAGTAAATCCAACACCGCAAGCATCTTTCTCGAGGCTTGGGTCATACAGTCCTCTAGGTTATTAGTTAGCCTGGCCGAGGCAATAATTCATCATCATTATGGATCTTACTGCTTTACGGGTAAAGCACCTGCCCATGACGAATTATCATTCTCTTGGTAAGTATATTGATTGTAGGGCTCAGTCTCAGCATCAATGTGCGTTTGTCTGTCGTTGAAATCATCATATTGTGCCATACCAGGCGAGAAGCGGGGTAATTTAGAAAATCTTTCGAGGAGATGACGCACAGCTCACGAATCGTCGAACTAAATAAAGCAGTAAGTAATTATTTGAAGAAAAAATGAGAATCCGACGAGCCTGTGAACTGATTATATGAATGAGTGATCTGACGTGTGTTGAGATAAGTTGAATGCACGTAGTTTCGTCTAAGATTCTTTACTTCACTCGGCATCTGTAACGTGTTCAAGATATATTGAGCACAAAGACACATGTACTGGTCTTCGTACTGAATGGTACGGCAGCCATCATCATTGTGCGAGATCGCCACGCAACTGACTACGCAATCTCATAAGTGCAAGTGAAGAGGGCAAGGGCATACATCAATTGACAGGAAGATAGACAACTTACATTCGTTCGTGAAAACTCTTTGCGAAGTAGTGTAGCGTTCAACTTCAGAGAAGCTTCACAGGAATCAGGTGTGGGAATCTAAGAATTTATTAATGCTCGGGAATTGATGTGGGGAAGAAAGGAAGAATTACCGGCCTGACATGATGATTCCTTGAAGCAATTTGATTAACCAGGGTGGGGTGGAGAGCTCGGATACCACCGCATCCTTAACAATAATAACCACGCTCAAATCCCTCGACATAAATACTTCACGAATATCTTGTTCGTCTCGTCTTGCCGTTAATATTTTTTTCCCAAATTTATTATTCCGGATGTACGAGCCACATGAGTTCCATGGGTAAACATACATAAGACACCACCTCTTGAGAATTTCTGCGCCATAGAACAAAGATTGATTCGTAATGCATGTAACTACGTTGGCTTAAACGTCAGTGTGAACCTGCGCTAACTATCTTCCTATAAACTCATGCCCTGTGAAGGATTTTCCCGTGATTGCTCCATTTTGACCTTGAATGAGCCTCAGAAGGCACGAGCTTGCACAATTGGTGACGTCTTTGACTCTTGTGTGACCAGGGCGTTGAAGGTGGGTGGGTGGCTGGTGGGGCAAATATCAAAACGTTATCATGATGGACGCAACGACATCACATTTTATGTACGTGTATCATTTTTTTCACTACCGACCCGACAGAAGTCTCTCCCCACTAAATCGCTACCCCGCTAATCAACCAAAAACTTTCTATCCTGGTTATAATCCCGGTTTAAGCCACAGCGTAGATCGATCAATTTACATGTACGTATCTTTCATTTCTGACTTTCCAAAACCTTAGTTTTGTTATCAAAAGCCCTTGGCATAACTGCAACTATATCCTCGTGTCAAGGCTTCTACTCGAATTGGAATTTTACAATGCCAAAAGCTGCACAAATGAGTAGTTTGTCACATTAATTTAGTGAGCAACCTGTAATTCGGAGAAGGGCTTTATCTAGGACGGCTAATCGGGCATAAAGTTGGGCGCCTAAATTCTTTGGTGTGTCCCCCAAGCATAGTTGTAAAAATTGAGTTTTCAAACCTAAACAATGGATATTTGACGCATCTATTGCAGGGGCTTGAAGGAGAGCCATCCATGCAGCTATGAGAAAGTCATGTATGTATGCTACTATTCCTCCAGGATAGGTTTTGTCTAATGGAGCAAAATGTGGGGGCTTTTGAAAGCTATCTTTTCCTGATTCGGTATCATATCATCAGAAATCAATTTTTTATTATTCTTTTAGTAGATTATACAAGGATTATTTGTATGGTGTTATTATCCGGCCGAGATTTTGTCCACTACGCTAATTCTTGAAGCTAAACCAAATAGAGTCATTTTATTTCTACTTCTACATTTCTACTCTTCCTAATACGCAAAATGAGTGCTGCTACACGTTCATCTATGCTTTCATATGCCTTCCCTATCACACACAATAGCCTCAGCTCTTCTTACTATTGAGTTTTTCCATCTTTTTCGGCTTCGGAGCATCATTTCAAGTCCATGCTTTATTCACCGCCTCTCAAAGTTCGTCGTAAGACCAATACTGTTTTCCACCATCCAGTCTCGAACAATGTTATCGTATGTAGTCCTTCACTGTCTCATAATTTCTTCATCGGGTCAAGGTCATGATAAAGCGGCGACTCGATTGTGGTGATGAACCTCTCCCGTTATTCGTAAAATAAGCAAGCTTAAGCATACGCAAAGCATCTCCAGTATATCCATTCAAGATATTGTCTCAAATTCTCTTCTTTTACATCATCAAGCCAGTGGTAGAAATTCTTTAACTATATTGATCGGATGAGTAGTCCACTGAGCCTTTGAACTAAAATTTAAGGTACAGAACTTTCGGGTAGTTCACTTTCTTGGGTATAAGCCATTCGGAGACCAAATCTTCTCATTATAGAGAAATTCCATCCCATTCTCATCGGTCAAGCTTATTTCTTCTACTCTTTTCAGATCAAGGGGGCTTCTTCAGCTTCTTCAGTAACGGAGAAGGTTTGTATTCTCTTCGTATTTCATACTTGTGGAGAATAATAGAATGTAGATATTTTCAGTACGGATGTTGATGGTTTTGCTGTTGAAGTTGATGATATCTGCGATGATGGAAAGTGACGCTGATGTGAGGGATATGAAAATTGGTAGCCACCTAACACTTCAGGCAAAAAAAACTTTAGGCTTCAGTTAGCCTTGGAATTAGTAGGGAATTATTTGGAGCTAGTAGGGATGACACCCTTGAAGCGAGTGTTTTCTCCACTCGACGGACACTACCCTGGAGAAATAGTACTGACTGATGGTCGTTGACGTTTACAAGACTTTATGCAAATGATAAATAATGCAGGGATCGGCTGGGCCTCCTCCCATTCTGAAATTTCTGTTGAGGGAACCCATTTGATGCCCAACGCTGCAGCTACAGCGAGGCATTTAACGCACAAACAGTCAAAGTTTTGTAGCCACATTCGCGCATCAATGGGCAAAAGCGTACAGGACTATTACCCATCTTTATTTTTTTGCAAGCCAGCCTGAGAAATGCATCTTTTTGGGTTTGAGATTTAACTTTTTTCAAATAAGCTCGGCTATATAGTTCCCGTGCATGCATAGTTACCGTGTACTTTACACAATACCAAGGTCTCAACAAAAATTTACGATTTAATTATTTACATAGGATAAATTACTATGAACTATCTGTAGATATAAAATTAGATACCGTATCATTAATTTCTATATATTTTACTTACCTGTAATAGCTTCATTATCTCTTACTGTCGAACCTCGCTAAAAGGATAGTGGGTCGACCCTAGTTTACGAATACCTATTGGTTACCTGCATCGGGGCCTCCAATCATAGGCCTTAATTTGGTGTCGTCCCACTATCCTTATAGCGAGGTTTGACGGTATTTGGCTCATATTGGTCGATGAGTCTTCCATTGCACTCATGATATTATTGATTTCGGCAAACCCTTTATTTGGGTCTAATCGTACGCGTTTTCTAGGCATCGTATTCTGAGTCTCATCTTGTAATTGTTTGAGTCTTTTGACCTCAGATTGGAGTGCGGCCTTGGAAGCAGAGAGGATTGAAAAACCCTTAGCCTGTTTATGGAACGCTTTTCCAACCTTTTGCGACAGTTTTTCCGTCCTTTCAAGAACTCGTTGAACCAAAAAACATCCTGGGAGCTTTTTGGCGTCATCAAGAAGGTTTCTACAGGAGATTGGGGTCCTGGCTGGGCTGGGGGGGTTACTGGTCTCTGGGAGACCTGTGATGAGGTTAGGACCCGATTCGGATTATAAGGACAGAGGCCAAAAGCTCGCCAGCCACTCCGAATCACTTGTGGTGTAAGGGCATGCTCTCTAGCATTATGGTAACATGATATGAAGCGCGATTTCTTGACAGGTGCTGCATCATCAATGTTCGAAAGCTCCAATATCTAGTTTCGGTACGTGGACTTGGTATCCGAGAAACCTGCCGAATCAAGAGGCTGTAGGATATGAGACAAATGAGGAGGTAGAAATAGCAGCTCCAAATTATTGATCTTACACGTATAAATGAAGTCCACATTAACATGACTGGCGTGACCATCAAGAATCAACCATCGAGGGCGCGGCGGATGAGAGACAGTTTCTGGCAAAAATATGCGCCGCAACCATTCCGTATCAATTTCATTTGACGTCCACCCATTCTCCGAGGTCGTATAAAGCCAGTCAGGAATGGATGCGAGGAACCAGGTCGTTTGTAGCGATATTCCTTTAAAAATAGCCACACATCTCATTTTTCGCCCGGCAGCAGAAACACGCTCGATCATCGACACCCACTCTCTATTTTCTGGACTTTTAACGTAGGCTTTCTTTTTAGAGGAGCTAGCAATGACTATGGTATTTGTGCAAATACCCAATGCCAACCCAGTCTCATCCATATTGTAGATATCTTCCGTCGCAACGTTCAGCCTCTTTCTAGTGTGCTCAAATTTTTCTATGAACGCTCTTAATTGTTGAAGATCGGCTGCCTTGGCTCTAACGGCCTCGATCTTTCTACCTACCATAGACGCAACTCATGGATTCCGCTTAAGAAAGTGTGGGATCCAAATCTTACCGAGAGGATTTCGGTCTCCATTGGCTTCTCATATTCGAGTGGCCATTTCTCTAACACGAGAATGCGAGGGGGGGCAAGCTCGCGCATCCTCTTCAATGATTCACTCAACAATGAATCTTTCTTGCTCAGGACTCAATCGCTGTTGATTTTGGTTGCGTGCTGATCTATTTGGCACACCATGTAATCGGTCACGAAATGTAGGAAAAGGGACAGAGTATTGCTTTGCAGCAGCCCTCTGACTTTTATACTTTCCGGATTTATAATCAGCGATGGCCATTTGTATGTTCCCCTCACGAATATTCATAATTATATAGCTATGCGGATGAGAATTTGGAAAATAAAAATTATTGTGTTTGTGGTTCAAGTGCACGGTAACTATATAGCCGAGCTTATGCTTGGGGGACATAGTACAGTCAGACTTCAGATAACTTAATCTCACACAACTTAAAAATTTACATAACTTTAATTTTTCGCGGAACCGACTTGGTTCAGTACAGAATAATTATTTTCACATAACTTTATATTTCTCATAAGTTAATTGACGGACCACTTAAGTTATCCGAGGTTTGACTATATTCGCTCTCAAAATGCATGGATGCCACCCGATAGAGCCAGTAAATCGAACTTCTATTGATCTATGTACAGTTGTGTATAGTACTCGAGTGTTTGCAAGATACAGTCAATTAATAAATCGCAAGTGGCTCGTAGCTTCAACTATGGGAATTCCGTAGTAAAGCTCTTGAGTCTTGAATTTATATATATCCCCTTACTCCCTACTCCTAAATCTATGTTATAAACGTAGCTTACCAATCAAAAGCTAACCGCATTTAGTAGTCTATATTACATAACGTAGTCTGCTACGTTTAGGATCCACACAGTCTCTATAGGGTAGGTAATATTACTTACGCTAAAAGTGTGGGGTGTACAGGGATTTCAGCGTATACGCTGACTAATGGTACAGTTGAACCTGTCTAAATGCAAACCCTCGGAGGAAAAAAAGTTTGCATTTAGACTGGTTTTGCATTTAGGAAAAACCTCTATAAGTACAAACAGCTGACTAATCCTTGATTTTGCAATTAGACTCAGAATTCTCCAACGAAAATTGAAAGTAATTAATTACTTATTAAAGCAGAAAAATCCAAATTGAGACACATTTACGTGCGCATATATTTTATTAGAGTTCTATACCATTGTACATATATAAACATGTTCATTCATACAAGCTTAAAAAAATATTGGATACTTGTTTGTCGTTTCGAGTTTATCCTCTTCCATTTATTATAACTCTCCAGTAGAGTATCAATCGCCTTGAGATCAACATCTAGAGACTTTCCTATTTGAGAAGGATAGTGTGCGTAATCATACGTTAGTGCAAGTGCTGTATTCACATCTTTAAGGGAAGGACAAGGTCTTTCAAGTTCTTCTGCTTGTTCTAATGCCCCAGAGTCTGTCTGTCTTATCACAACATCAACTAACTCTTCCATCGAAATACTTTCCATATTTGCTTCATCTGGAAACTCTACAAAACTTTCAACCGATATGCGACTCTCCGGCACACTAACAGCCAGATCTACATATAGACACGTGCATGATCCTCTTGCATTTGCAAAATTTGCAGGCGCTAAAATATTTGGTGGCAAAAAGTTCGGTGGCCCACTTTTCTTGCATTTAGACAGGTTCAACTGTAGCTAGTTTTCAAGATCCCCGCTAAACCTGAAAATTTTGTATGGGAAAAACTACGGTACGAAGGTAAAATCACTTCTAACTTTAGGTAAAAATAATAATATGAAATTCATTAATTCAGTTTGTGCATATCATAAATTATTATGTAGAACTCTTAATGCCTGATATGGCCACCATCAGCGTCAAAAACAGGCCTTATTTGGCGCAAAATCGAGTCTATCTGCGCCTCCAAATGATTTTCATTCCCTGTCTCGTCTTAGATTTTTTTCATGGTCTAACAAATTCCATACTATGATAGCTGTCTCTCCCTTAAAAGTCTGGATTGGATACTTTATTTTAACGTTATCTTCATCAAGATCCAGACGTGTTCTATTGGGTTGGAATCAGGAGAGCAAGCTGGCTGGCTTAAAAGGAGAAACTCCGCTTTCTCTAAGATCTCGATGGTTTGGATAGCTTTGTGAGAATGAGCGTTGTCCTGCATCACGAGCAGGCTTGATTTCAGTGAGACCGTGCCGTGGGTGTGAGAGGCACTATCCTCTCACTATATTATTCAGTACAGTTGAACCTGTCTAAATGCAAGGCCTCGGTAGTCCAAAATATTTGCACTTACAGGGCTACTTGCGTACTGAGAATCAATAATCTGGTAGCCTTGCAAGTGCAAATATTTTGGACTACCGAGGCCTTGCATTTAGACAGGTTCAACTGTAATCATAGGCTTTCACTAATTCTCTTGAAAAATGCCGAGACATTTTATACCTCAATAAGGAGCCCCAATTTATCTAACCTATTCATCTCCAGATTCTATCCGTGAAACAAAACACGTACGGTGATAAACTTCGTTGGCTAAATATTTCACCAATGGGAACAATTAAATAAGAATAATCTAGCATTCTTTTGATTGTAAAATTACTTGGAGGCGCTGAGGTGGTGGTAATAAGATCGTGCATGTGGTCGGTTTATCCTCACGGGAGCCTAGTAAATTAAGTACATAGATTTCATTCATTAGATATCATTAGCGACGAATCTGAATCGAACAACTGAAAAAGACGGGGACGAGCCGCCAAACATACTGAGAGTTGATTGTGGTGTTTTTGTGTGACGATGTCTACAGGGGAAACGATGCCATGACATTGTGTGAAAAGATGGGGCTGAGCATTAATTTAGTTGCCTAAGGCTTTCATTTGAAAGTGGCCAGGGTCAACTCGATTAAGCGAGATACCCCCTGATGATACTACATACTCTACACAGGCTGTACACACTTACATGTACTCTCGTTCAGGGGTCCACAATGTAAAAAGCCTTTTATTATATACAAGGGTCTATAGCTGGCCTTACTATGCTGCTAGGGTAAGAAGGGCACAGTGGGGCCAGACCTCGCTTCAGGGGTTAAACCCTACTAGTGGCTGTACTGGACAGGGGGCTGATACTGCTGCCTGATAATTCAGAGTGTCTATGATTTCCAAACGATAACCTCCATAGAGCTCATCTCAATATCGACTTTGCGACAACCATCATTATCACATTTTCATTAATTTTGATCTTGAAAGCTCCATACTTATTTCGCCTATCATACACAGATTTTTTGTCAGTAAAATTAGAGGTATGTTAACATGCAGGCTGACG
This sequence comes from Podosphaera aphanis, assembly GCA_022627015.2. Taxonomy (NCBI): domain Eukaryota; kingdom Fungi; phylum Ascomycota; class Leotiomycetes; order Helotiales; family Erysiphaceae; genus Podosphaera; species Podosphaera aphanis. The sequence continues at coordinate 19,332 of JAKRRZ010000185.1, forward strand.
ATTCAGTTGGCTGAGTTGTCTTTAAAATAGATGGATCAACCTCAAATATCCCCTTCCACGCCCTCATCCAAACGTTTAAGCAGAGATCAGTGCATAAAGGTGAATATTTAGGCAAGAGAATGATACAGAAATATTAAATAGCATAGATAAAAGCGCTTCACGACGCTGGCATAAATCAATCAAAAATTGCAGCCCAACTCAACATTTCGCGAAAGCAAGTTGGTTACTCTCTTCGCTACGGATCAGTGACGCCCAAGAAAGTTCGTGGTCGAAGTCCATCGCTTTCATCCGAAGATGTCGATAAGATTGAGGAATTTATCAAAAAATCTCCTGAAAACCGACAAATGACCTACTTTGAACTTGTAAATGGACCGTTCAAGCACTTGGGCGTGAGTGAGAGAGTGATAAAGAGTGAACTTGAGAAAAGGGGTTTAAAGCGCTACACAGCGTTGAATAAGCCTACTACATCTCCTGAGATTAGAAGGAAGCGAAGAGAATGGGCAGAAGCCCGCGTCGATTGGACCCTTGAGCAGTGGATGTCCATCCTTTGGTCAGATGAAACTTGGGCAACAGATGGCCATCATACGAGACGCTGGGTTACCAGAAAGGTTAGTATCTTACTGTCCAGCTTGGATAACTCACCAAAACTAAAAACTTTATCAAGCCAGGGGAGGAATATGACATTAATTGTATTGTTGAGACAATCACGAAGAAGATTGGTTGGATGTTTTGGGCGTCCTTTGCGGGGTCTGAAAAAGGTCCCTCTCAGTTTTGGGAGAAGGATTGGGGGAATATCACTTCCTCAAGCTATTCTGAGAGGATAGTACCTCTCTTAGACGGTATGACTAGAGTTAAACCCGGGCTTTCTGTCATGCAGGACAACGCTCCTCACCACGTTGCCGCGAGGACGATGGAAGAGTTCGAAGAGAGGTCAATCACTCCTATTGATTGGCCCCCTTATTCGCCCGACCTGAACCCCATAGAACACGTCTGGAAAATCATGAAAGATAAGATCGAATACAAGTATCCGGATTTGAATGGGGGCAAGCGGCGGTCGGCAGATCAAATTCGTGCGATCGTGAAGGAGGCGTGGGATTCTGTGAGTACACAAGAACTCACAGATCTCATCGAAAGCATACATGACAGATGTCAGGCCGTAATCGATGCCGACGGAGGCCCAACTAAGTATTAGTCTCTAGATTCTTTCCGCCATATTTGTAGATTTTGTAGTTAGATAATCAAAATGTTCAAAAGAGGCTTAGTTCTAGGAGCTCACTTAAATGTGCAAAATCAACCGAATCGTAAAATCACCATACAAATTATCCTTACCATTTCATTAAAGCGGGGCACGCCTTTCTTAACTAGGACTAACGGACCCACTAAATACCCCTGTTTTGGACCCATTATGCCAAATCTACCCATGAAGCATAGTATACTAGGAAATAGTTTGTGCTAAGCTACAACAAATTTAGCGTCTGATGTCTGAGCTGTGATTCACCTGTTTACAGTGGTACAAGGTTAAGTTAACTAACTGGTCATTTTCAGGGGATTTTTTGCCCATTATTGTCCATATTAGGTAGTTTTCAGTGATAATCTTGTCTAAGCGAGACCTTATCAGGTAAAGCTTTAAACTCTATTCTAGAAAAACTCTAAAATAACGTGAGAGAATTTGTGTCCGACAGAAGTTAACTGCCCTGTCGTTCTCCACTTAGCTTCGCACTAAGCCGAAAAATCACACAGATACATCAGTCATGTTTTGATTTCATATTGTTACTTTCTGTAGTAACACAGGTTTTTTCTAGTATGAGATGGGACCACCGTTTGCGCCAATGACTTCCTCGCATCTTCTCGACATGCTTTCCATTAGACGAGAAAGCTTTTCCACCGTCGTGCTATGGTACCATGCCTCTAGCACAATGGAGCGAACCTCCTCCCTGTTCCGCCGCCTCCTCTGCTCAAACTCCGGATACCGTTCCTGTATATAGTATTTCATCATACTCCATACATTTTAGATCGGGTTTAAATCAGGGAAATTAGTAGGCCAAAGAATAGATTCGACTCCATTGGCATAGAGGTATTCTCTGACTGGACGTCCTTTTTGTACAGCCGCATTTTCGTGCATAAAGTAGACTTGGCGACCTATCTCTTCGGACTTCGCCCTAGTCCAATCTACTACCAGCGGGAGAATAGGTAAAGCGTATTTTTCAGAGGTCATATTCCCCCAATCCCCCGCCCAAAAGATACATGGGCCCCGCTCGACCCCTGCAAAATTCCCCCAGAACATCCAAGGGTTGTTCTTCTTGTATCGGTCTACAACACAAGTATCATCAAATTCCTGGCCTCTCTTTTGACGTAGTTAGAAATTTGCATACCTTGGACAACAGATTAGTCTGTACTCACTTTCCTATTAACATGGCCAGACATTATTCGATCGTCATTGATCCAAGTTTCAACACTCCGAAGAACCTGGGACCATTCTTGACGCCAGCTTAGGTGCTGCTCTGCCCAAAAAAGGCGTACCAAGCGATGGTTTTCGGTTAGGGGGGGGGGGGGGGGAATCTCCTGGGTAGACGTCTTTCGTATCCTCTTTTGCGCAACGCATTCCGGATCGCAAATTCCCCAACACCCCGCTGACGAAAGTGGAGTGCCAGTTCGAGAAACGACATTTGTCTTGTTTCTCTACAAGAACAAACAAAGACTTCCAGTTCATCGACCTGAGCAGAGCTCGAGGAAGGTGGCCGTCCTGATCTAAGTTGAGGGGAGAAACGGCCTGATCGAACTGCTCCCTAAACTTATGTGATGGTTACTCTTAACTGATCTGCTATTTCTCTGTTCGAGATTCCTGCTCTGTGAGGTGCGAGTATCTAAGTCACGTTGATTTATTAGATTATTCATATCGTTGCTGTAGCCTTATACCCACCTGTATTCTTTGATCTCGTGAGAGAAAGGGCGCGCGTCTGCGGACTGTTGGGGAGATTGTATTATCCATTCTGTCATGATATTTGTAAGTAATAAATAAAGCAAGCAAAAATTAGACTTACTAAGATAAGTAAATTACAAATGATTTTTTGTCTTAAGTGTGCTGATCGAGTAAGAATTTGGAGTTATTCTTAACGCTCAGAAACAATGATGATGATGTCGGTAAACAATTTTGAGGGCGGGGCGGAGAGAAGCGAACAGATAGAGCACAGTTGCAAAGATGGGACTTGCCAAAAAGATTATGTAAGAGGATTGGAATACCATGCAAAAAGAATTTCACCGTGGCTTTACCGCCTACTCATTTTGGCAAAAGATACCCCTGTCGTATAACCTCTGTCGTTAATCTGGTTTGCTAACTTAACCTTGCCCCCCTGTACCTTGGATGATTCCTTGTGAAGATTCTTCACCACCAAAAAATAACGATGGCGCAAACAGCAAGCCAGCATCATGCGAGCGACACCAAGCGAAAAAATCCAAATCATTATTTTCGGATATCAATCGAATGAGGTTCCACTTGAAGTAGAATTTCACAATTTTATTTCGAACTGATAGTATCTTACATATGAGTAGCCCAAAAAACCCCTCCTACAGAACGCCATTACTTGACGAGACTTATTTCTAACCAGGACATGTAGATGATTAATTCTTGCTTAATTTAGAATCTGTGGCTTAAGCTCAAATGAATTCAAGCCATAGATCTGGGAAATAATCGAAATCGCAAGCAAATTTTCCCTTTGCTCAACAGGAGTCGTAGACAAATGAGCCGTACCGTTGTCAGAGGCTCTTCTATTCTCATACAATTGTCAAAAATAAAACGAATAAACACCCAGGCCCAAGTTGATAAGTTGGAAGGTTTCGGGTGAACAAATCGTCAGATGAACCACCTTGTGCTTGCCCAAAGTTAAGACCTGGAACGTTGGTGAGCAAGCATGTCGCTAACTATATGATATTGCCTGGTACCTGGCGATGAGCCGGAAGATATTTTCTTTGTCGATATGAATCAGTAATGGACCGCGTGGTTGTTTAGGGGCAGATTTTCTGGAAAGCAAAGAAAAGCCATGCCTGTACTTGGAAACGGGTTGGCGGCTAACAAACTTGCAAGGATGCCCTGGATGCACAGTTACTTTCATTGCTCCCCAGACTTCAATCCTAAGGAGAACGTATGAGCAAGATAAACGACTTCGACGAAAATCATTACCCAGATCTCGAGGATGGGTAGGAGACACCAACAGACTAGCTACGGGTGACTTCACAAGTGAAATGAGACTTCTAATGAAGCTTTTCTAACAAAGCTCTTTGACATTACATGTACGCGGGCTAGATGCCAGGCGGTATTTGGATGCTACCAAATGCTCATCATTCAGATTTGGCACTAGTTTAACACTAGCTGTAATTTGGCGGCAAATGCTACTAGAATTAGTATAGTATTTCATTAGATCTTAACAATCTGCATTTTACTTTACATTCACGATTTTTCGTACACGTAAGACATTCTAAGAGACGGGTATCACTTCAGAAATAGGTTTCGCTGAAAAGAGTTTTATAGAATTTTATATGGCGAGACCCCTACCTATAATTGAAATTTACATTCACGACTCTGGAACGAGAGTACATGTGCGTGTAGGAATACAGAGTCATCTTGGATAAACTGTTGTAAAATTCATTGGTATAAAATACACTATGCAAAAAAACTATCAACAAAAATCGCGAAATTTGATCCTAAAGCCCATCACTCTCTACCAACTGAATGAAATAGTTTAAAAATTCACGTAGATATAAATTAATTTCTGATAATTAATATTCCACGATTCGGAGTTGTGTAATTTTCTACAAAAAAAAAGGTGGCTAGATGAAGTTTACAATGTTTGGAGACAGTTTTTTTGCAGGCTTATCTAATATCTAGTATTCCCACCTTTAGCAGCCAAAACTGCTTCAATTCGCCTCGGCATTGACTCTATTAGATTGCGACAGGTACATGCTGGTATCAGGGCCCATTGTCTCTGTACTCGCTGCCATATTTCCCCTACTCTTTTTGGGGGTTCGCAATAGGTCCCAAGTCTTCTCTTCAACTCTTCCCAAAGGTGCTTTATTGGGTTTAGATCTGGGGACTGGGCAGGCCAATCTAAGCATTTAATATCCCTGGACCTAAGAAATGATGTTGTAGCGCGGGCGGTATGCTTGGGATCATTATCTTGCTGAAAAATTAGCTGGTCTGTAGGAGGCATATCTTCCAGAAGAGACGCTGCCTCCATACAAAGAGTGAGATTCTCCTGCGAACTACTGAAGTATCGCTGTGTATTCATCTTTCCCACTACTTGGACCATTGCGCCCGGTCCGGACCAGGCCATGCATCCCCAAATCATTATGTTACCCCCTCCGAACTTGAGCGTTGGGACGATACCTCTCCCAGCAAGTCCGGGTTGGGGTTTTCGCCACGTATACGGTATTCCGTCACGGCATATCCGATTGATTTTTGTCTCATCAGACCAAATCACTCTTTTCCAGTCTTCAATGGTCCATTCCTTATGCTTTTGTACGAAATTTAATCGCGCTTTTCTGTGCCGGCTAGTGAGTGCTGGCTTTTTAACCTTCTTCCACGCCTTTAAGCCAGCTTGTCGTAGGACATTTCGCACAGTTTGAGGGGTTACTGAGATAGAGTAAGCTTCTTTGAGAGCTGCGGCAACTTGTTTGGGGGTTCTATGCGTTTCATTGGTTGTGTCGTGAACGATTTGCCGTCTAAGCCGAGGAGTAAGTTTGCTAGATCGACCACCTTTACTGCCATTACCAATATTGGAAATAGTCTTCCGGAGTCTGCCGACAACGCATGGAGAACGATTAACTCGAATAGCAACGTCACGGCATGAATTTCCTTCTTTCAGTAACCCAACAATTCGTTCTCGTGTGGCTTAGTCAACCGAGGCATGATGCTACACCAAGACATTCATTATCGACTCTGATCCTGCTCAATTTTTCGAAATAAGTACTCAACGAAGTCTTATCCAACTATCGAACGATGAACTGATGGCAAAGTTCGTTTGGATGGTTCCTAATGTTGAGTTTTGTGCAAGGTTAGTTACTATCCAAACACCTACAAAAAAACTGTCTCCAAACATTGTAAACTTTATCTAGCCACCTTTTTTTTTGTAGAAAATTACACAACTCCGAATCGTGAAATATTAATTATCAGAAATTAATTTATATCTACGTGAATTTTTAAACTATTTCATTCAGTTGGTAGAGAGTGATGGGCTTTAGGATCAAATTTCGCGATTTTTGTTGATAGTGTTTTTGCATAGTGTATTTTATACCAATGAATTTTACAACAATTTATCCAAGATTGATTTTCAATACTCCTGTAGCCTTAGTGTAGGGGTGATTTCTGTCATGCAATCGGCGGTGACAGAAAATAGGGTGTGTATACAGCGGTTGCTAGGACAGCGAACGTCTGTATCTTTAGTCACGATGTTTTCATTTGTGGGGAAGAGATACTCAATTATCTTTCTTTCTGGATGATAATCTCATTTGATATATACTTTTACTTTATTGATGCACGATATATATTCAATTATCTTATATTTATTATTATCTTGATTTTCTGTGACATGCAAGGGTAAGCGTCCATATTAGTTTACATAATCAATCACGCATCCCTGTTCTCTGCCTTACCTAATGTAGTAATCATGGAGGATGGTCAATAGTGATTTCTGCAGCCTTAGTTTAGCTCAAATTGAAACACTCACTAGATATTCACACTCCGAACGCCATGTTGACTCTGCCAAACCTGGCACCTCAAGATGTGAGTCTCCCACGACTTCTCCGTTAAATTTCGTGTCTTAAAAGCGAAGTCTTATACCTTATGGTACTCGTCCCGAAACTGCCCGAGCCCTCACCCAATCTGCGATCAAGACATCCAGGGCTCCTCTAAACCTCAACAACGTCGTAACCAGGCTGCAGCCTACCGCAGCCCCCTTGTAATACTTCGTTTTGAAGAGGAATCAATTCAACATCGTAAGAGGAACATCACTGACTACGGCGCTGCTTGGCTTAGGCCGCCTGGAGTACCCAAATCTTTGCATCAGCTTCGCGAGGATGAGCGGGAGCTTAAAGAATACCAAGAAGCGCTCCGTCGCGAACGGCTTGTACAAGAACTTGCGGAAGCAGAAGCAGGCGCCGCTAATAATCATGAATTGCAACCGAGCGAGGGTCTGATGGGCGATATGGACGAGATGCAAGATCTAGACGACGAAATTCCCGAGGCTAATCTGCTTCATGTAAACTCAGAATCTGCCACAGAAGATGAAGTCGATACAGATGAAGATGTCGAGTCAAACTATGAGGCCTCAACGTTTACGCCCCGCGGTCACATACCGGTTGCCGACGATCTGATATATGATCGTTTGCTCCATGATGATCACGATGTAGTTGATGAAGAGCAGATGTCGGGGATGCTACTCGAAGAAGACCTTATTCAGGAATTTGGTGACGCAGACCAGAACGATTCGACTGGGCGTAGAGATCAAGATATTGATTTGGATGATAATATACCAGAGGCCGAAGAATATGAACATACAGATACCGAGGAAGAACTTTGCAGCAGTGAAATTAACGACGATAATCCGTCTCTTAATGGAAATTGAAGGCCTACGTTTGGCTGGCACATGAATTCAAATTACTATTAATCTTCTCGAGGGTCTATAATAGGAGAAAATCTTGCAGATTATTTCACAAAATCGTTGCAACGACCGAATTACGTACACTTAGAGCCGTCGACGTTTAGTTATGGCAGATTAAAGACAGACGCAGATGGCTTTCTAAGTTTCAAACGTGAAAATCGTCTCAGTTACAGTACTGCGAGGACCGTAATATCAAAGTTTTCTACGTAACCTAATCTTCCATTAAGATGCCTTACTATTTTACTTTTGATTGGCTCCCATTCTAATGCATTAATTTATGCTGACCCCGAAATCATCAATAGTACGTAGACTATTTTGTACCTGTACGCCGGCAGTTGACATGTGTAATGCTGATGAATTCCTGACGTCGCCAGCGAAACCCTTGTAATTTCTACCTGAGGAACCTTACCCACCAGAATAAAAGCACCACTGCCATTAAAAAAGCAAACCAGGCCTTCCAACCGACGCCAGTTTTTTGTGCCATAACGAGCATACGCGACATGGTTCCCCGTAAGCGAACACGAGTACCCTCAAAGCTATCGTTCATCTTCTCCGCTAGAGCTGAAGATTCACGGATTTCATCACCTATCGCTACTGTCATATTCTTGAGTAGGCGTACCTTCCCCATGATTCCCTCCACTTCTGAATCATTCTGCGACTCGAGTGATGAGAGGGTTGCATCTGAATATTGCCCACTGAGAGAGTGCCGAGCGTTAGCCGAAGTCACACATGATTTATATGTATAGTGCGGGCAACTCGTATGATAATATCTCTTTTTGATCGTATTTCACATCGCTGCTAGACTGCTGGAAAAGATTGAGGATAGATTACCCACCGCTTATTAGGCAATGCAGCCCGAAAGGTGTGGATGTCATCCGTGGGATTCTTTCTGTACCCATAGCTATCCATACTCTGTGCAACTTGCCCTATCCCTGGTTGGTAAGGGTTTGCCGGCGAGGGACTTCTCCGCGCCTTGCGATCTATGGTTCGGGGTATCTGAGTAGGTTGATAATTCTCGAAAAGTGCGTTTCGGGGATCGAGGCGCTGGTGCAGGTTGGAGTTGCCATATCTAAAGAGATCACTTAGCATAATTTTCCCAGATGAGCGGGCGAGAGGAATCCATCTAGAAATGTAGAAACGTGTCTGCCTAGAAATGGGACCGGAAGTCACTACACGTCAAACTTTCATCAGCGTCTGATGTACATGGAAAGGACGAAATACATATCCGCAACGAGAATGAGTTTGATTTCCCAATTTTTGGGCCCTCGATTCATGTGGAGATGGATCAAGCTGAGTAGTACGTACCGTAAGGCCATAATATCATATGGATTCTTAGAGGAATGGGTGAGAGTTGTAACCATTTCTATCTTCGTGTTTCTAAGTGCAGGCCTACACAAGGCTGACGACCTCCAACGAGGCCACGAGTCAAGATCAGGATTAGGACAAATAATGATAGCACATACTAGCTATTACATAATCTTGCAGGGATAAGTTTTGAGGGAACTACTAGTAGTGACAACTCGATGTTACTCTATGGCCACGGTTGTGTCTGTGTGTGGGGCCAAACCTCGCTTCAGGGGTATATCCCCTACTAGCTCATTTCATCCCTACTAGCCTCATTAGTAAATGAAGATCATTAATTAGCCTGAGGTG
>JAKRRZ010000186.1:0-28599 GCA_022627015.2 Podosphaera aphanis
AAAAGTAATAGTTTATCTTCATGAAATCTAATAAATATCGTTATCACAACATTTTCGTGAAGCGTTTAGTCAGAAATTTTAGTGCAAAATGCAAGGGTGAAAACATTTTACAAAAAAGATTCGCCAGAGGATTGGACCAATCCCATGTTACCATTGCAGATGAACCCTGACACTTTTGTGGAGAGCCTCAGCCCAATTAGTTAATGATCGCGCAGATACTTTCCATATTCATATGAAGATTGACCAGAGAAACCTCATGGGAGGAAAATTTACCCCTGTAGCCCTGTAACTCCAGTTGCTAAGCGAAATATACCCTGTAGAATCTCACGTAAGACCCCTGGAGCGAGATACCCCCTGCTAACACGACAAGGCTTGATCATGTACAGTCCTACTGGGGTAATGGTTATTGAACCTTGAATGTCGATTATACAGATATCTTCCCAAGCAAAAATCGCTTAATACCCCTAAAATGTACTAGGGCTGCTGACTCCTTTTCCCACAGTGCCCAATTCCCAGTCACCTTAATCTCCCATCCCCAACACCGTCGCCCTACGATATCGAAGAAAACAAGTTTCTGCCAGCCACATCTAAAATATTGAGAGAAAGAGAGTTGCGAATCTGCGGAATCATCGAGCGTAAGAACTTTGCCGCACAGATCAGCCGTGACATCGAATAGTCGCCTTCCAAACTCACAAAGAGATCGGGCTTTCACTTCAAGCGATTGCAGACCAACTTGGCTCCTCCACAGAACCATCACAGTACCCTTTCAACCGCTGGTCTCTTAGCAGTGCCAGAATTTCAAGATACTCTCCATTATTGAGCAGCATTCAAGTTGATGAACACAGACGTTATATTTTCGCGATGGACACTGCACGTCCTGGAAGTAGCCATCACTCTGTTCTCTAAAATAGAACTGTCGAGAAGAAGTCACCCGAAAAGACTCAACACAAAGAGATACAGACGTTGGGTCTCCCCGCGTCGGCCTACTTTGAGCACCGCCATAAAATTAACGTAGATAGAGGGAGGCAACAGGATATATCCAGCTCTGGATATAATATGATTTAACTTAGATCGAACATCAGCTGGTTTTTGTCTGCTACTCTCTACTGTAGAAAATAGCAGCTCCAATTAGCGCTGCAAGTAGAAATGAATAAGGTTTAACAAAATTCTCCCATACAGATGAAGTCCCGCGGCGAGAGTCGTTCCTAAGTTGGGTAAAGGGTAGCGGGGATTTGTGAAGGGTGTCTGGCAAATCACTCCTCGATCTGGAAGTAATCCACACTTCAAGCCCTGTCATTTATGCAGGCTAACAAAGCTTACCCCGGTAGGACTGTACGGCTTGCCCTCACCTCACCCATGCTGCATCAGCGCCTGTAGCCTTTTTTAGCAGGTGACTTTTCCCCAAAGGGTAATAAGTTCGATGAAAATGTTCAAGCCAAGTCAGGATCAACTGCCAACGTCCGTTATTCCAAAGGCTATATCCTCTTTTACCATTACTTTTACCATTACAAGTATCTTTGAACGACTTCAATAGTTCAGTATCCCAATGGCGAGATGTCAGAGACTTAGAGATGCTGCTGTCATGGCTAGAGTTTTGAAATGTCGATTCGATGAAGTGCGTAGAAGACTGGTATTTTCTAAAGGCCATATCGAAGATTATATCCAGAAAATTACGACGTGATAGTAAATCTATGTGGAAGGAGCTAATGACGACTTCCGGGCGAGTATCCCTAATACACTTAATCATAACATTTACCCCCTTTCGACAAAAAATGCTACTGCCCCAGTAGTGATATGAAATAAGATGTGCCAATTTAAACATAACTTAATAGGCTCTTCAACTTCTTGTAATCGATCTATTCATCATGTTCTAGCCCATGACCTACCCAAGTAACTAAATACTGAAGGATATCTTTGCCCCTTCTCTTAATAAGCCTTTTCCCCAATAGTTTTTGATTTCTTGTTCCAAAGCCCCATCCACTTGTATTGAAGGGACTAACTTGATTTGACGATTGTAAGGATCATTTCGGGGATCGAGAGTTGATTCCAGTTATGCAATTGTTACGACGGGGTGGATTTTCCAAATTTTAGGAATAGCTAGCTTATATGCTAGTTTACCAATTCTTTCGGTTATTCTAAATGGACCAACAAATTGCCGTTGTAATTTTTTTGTAGTTAACTTTGCACTGGGTATTGTGTAACCTCTATGTAACCGTAGCATCACGAAATCTGCAGTGTTAAAAAACATAGGCATATGCCTGTCGTCGTCGTCGTAATATTTTTTTATTGACATAGAAGCAATCGCGATCGCGTCTGCAGCCTCGACTCGATTGGGGTTATAAATCATATCTCCTCTGCTTGTGATAGCCTTATCATTTTTGACCTGCGATATTCGAGTCGTACCTTTGTTAGAGATCAAGGAATCTTCCAGATCATCACTAGTGGATGAATTTTGCATACTGTTTGAACAGCCAATAACTTTTTGCGCAGGATTTTCTAGTCTCGTAGATCTGCTTAGGCCTACGGTTAATGCTGTAACTTTTCGATGCGGGGTCTCGTCAATCGGCAATTTGACAAGATCTAACGGTTCGTTTGTCTTTTTGCCGTGTAGCAGTTCTGTCGGTGTAATTCTTGTTGTACTAAATTTTGGAGAATTATTAAGTGCAAGCTACAATTTCGGGAGAATCACTGGCCAATCTGTAAGTTGTGGAATACCAGTACTAAAAAATCTCAAAGCAATTTCAGCTGTAGCGTTTGTTCTTTCTGATGCTCCGTCTGTTTGCGGATGGTGAAATGTTGAAAATAGTAATTTCACATTTTGTTGTTTAAAAATAGCCCCACACAATTGACTCACAAATTTGGCGACTCGATCGGAATTAATAGCCCTTGGAAGACCCAAATTCATAATGGACAGCCTGTCGAGTAAAACTTCTGCCCATGGAAAAGTTGTCCACGTTGTAGCTCCAGGTGAGAAAGTAATATATTTGGAAAATTGATCGGTAACAGAGGATAATACATAATTTTTCCCTTCCTTGGTAGTTGAAAGAGGTAATAAAAAATCAATCCCTATCGTGTCGTGTCGTGTCGTGTCATGTCATGTATTTTAGATGGAGATTCAATCGGTTGAAGATAGTCATAAGGCTATTAGTTAGTGTCTCAGGGTTTTGTTTTCAGTACAATCGGGGCAAAAACGTATGTAACAATTTTGAATTTGATTTCATTGATCTGTTGTGGCGCCTTTAGTGGCTCATGCAGCTAAAAAATCCTTTATTTACAGGAGGAAACCTTTCGGTAAAAACCCCCTAAACTACAAGTCTAGAGACTGCGTTGTTTTCAGTTTACCTACAAGAAGCTCGTTCACACTGTTAACGTCAGTTTGGATTCTGTCTATCCCCTCACTCACCTCGTCTTGTCCTATCTTGGTTTGCTTTCATTTTTTGTTTCGACACACCCAGCAAGCCGAAACTTTTCTATCCGACCTTCTCTTTGGATCCACTGTGAGATGCGTGCCATGTCTTCAGGGCTGGTCATCATGGTTTTGAAGGATCTATTTGTCGAATGTCTCATAATTTCTCCTCTACCTTTAGCCCACTTTGGACACGTCATGACCATATGCCTGACGTTTTGCGACAGATATCCACACTGACACGCAGGGGTTTCGACTCCAGGGACTTTCCTGCAGTATAGGTAAGAATTGAGCCCGACGTGCTCACTTCTTAACTGAATGGCAATGCTGCTTTGGGCCCTGTTCAGGTTCCGGTAGATTTCAGTTGGGGTACCCCTGTAGTTCATGCATAATCTATCTGATCTTTTGTCTTTGAACAGGTTAACTGCCCCCCACGTTTTAGGGTCTGCTGGCGCTTGGTGGCTAGCTTGTTGCTTCTCTTTCTGCTGCTTCCAAGAGCTTTCCCACTCTTGAAATGCTGCAATTTTTGCTGCCTCTTTTAGTTTCCTCTGATTGATCTCTTGGCCGCAGATTTGTGCCCATTCGGCCTTGTCCTTGCTTTTGTTCTTGTCCCGAAGGCTTTCACCTCTGCGTTCCAGCCGTTCGATCCTTAAGCCTGCCAGCCTTATCGTCTGCTGTACCGGGATTTTATTTGATAGTCCGGCGTGTTGGACCCTCCTGTGCTTCAAGTAAATCTCTATGGGGAGCGTGTGTAACAATTGACACTCTTTTTTGATGCTAAGTTATTTATAAAAAGAGCTTAGGTGACACAAAAGTGTGTTAGTCTGATTCCTGGATGGATACCTTACCAAAAGGATAACCTTCTCCATAAGGATTGTGGTCAAAGCGTCCCGGATCTTTGCACCAATTTTGCTGATCATTTAACGATACCCTCCTCTATAAGGATAATCCTTAATTTCCTGCTCCCAAAATATTTTCCACATCCAAATATCCTGATAGATCCCTGATAAGGCCTGAGGCTCTATCTGCTTTCCAGGCCAACACCATGTATTCCTCCCGATCATGACTGACGTTGCGAACTCACTCCGTTGACTAATTATCGTTATCTCCGCAAAATGTCACGAGTGAAGGATTTTTCCAGCAAAAGATATTCCTTTTTGGGGCTTTCTATAGGAATCTTACAACCTCCTTCAATATCTAAACTTTATAACTATCGCGTAAAGGTTTTCATGACCAGGCAGGACCTTATGATTTGGTGTGCTGTGAAAGGATCTTGCCACAGGATACGCCGGCGTTGAATTGTTTTCCAACATTGAGGTACTTTGACTTTAATCTATTTCTATTTTATTCAAGAACAAGATATTTGTAATAAAAATCCTTAAATGAACGTGACTATATTCTTCTTAATTTATATTCCCTTCCTGACCAGACTAATCTGAGGTACGACAGCGATAGAACGATATCTCTCACGTTCAAATTTGGTCACGAGCATCTTCACGTGGGCATCACGTGTGTATATCCTTAAGGATAACCTTTCTAGAAGGATGTGAATCGTGGTCCGATGGGTATCCTTATAGCGAGGTTTGACAGTAGTGTCATGTTTAGTCAACAACCGACAGGCTCCAGGTGGAAAAACTTTGGACGGGGAGCAAAATCAATTCAAGCCAGGGGTCCTCAGAAAAATTGAACCACAGACAGGTAGAACAGCGAGCAAGCTGGCTAGGAGAAAGACGTAGCAAGAATATACCCATTCCTCCATCAAGGAAGAAGATGAAAATAAAGACGAAATCGCGAAACGAGATCCATCGACGCGAAGATCTTCGAGCGGTCGATTACAAAAACATACGGGCTCACATTGAGGTCAACTTCAGTCTCAGGCATGCAAAGAAAGCAACGACAAACCCCTTTTCTCATTCCTACCAATCAAGGCACAGCTAGTCGAGGTATCCGGAAATTTCGACATACTATCCGACTTCCTGACATCACTATTGTTTGTCTTAACACAAATACGCCCCTTATCGAGTCTTATATTTAAGACCCGATAAATTGACATTGGAGGACTCTATACGACAGAGATGTCGGCCTTTACTCACTCCAAAGAGAGCTAGGAGAATTAGAAGAGTAGCAGCTATACAGATGCCCATAATCGAACCGTCCTAGTCAGGCAATACATGGCTTACGAATAAGCTGAGTACAGATACCATTTTTTGACCGTCCTCGGCATTCAATTTCATAGACCTGGGTGAACATAAAACGCTGTTTTAGTGGCGGCTCATATAGATTTGTATGTAAGATAACTTCCCCGGTTAAAGCTCCATTAGTAGTATTTGTACCCATACTGAGATCGTTCATCCATCCGCTATCAGTCCGGGCGAGCAAAACCAAGTATCTGGAAACCCATAATTACCCCTGCTGGGTGAAAGTGATACCAAGGATAAGAAAAGAAAGCATGGTCAAATAAACTAAGTTCCATGATTCTTCTCACGCGCACCTTGAGAGCATCTGCGTGCAACGGAAGACGACTTACCCCAGGCCCAGAAACTTTAACCGCACAAGAGAGCTAACAAGGACTAGCGACGACGAAGGAGTCGCAGCAGGCAGCGCGGAACGAAACGCACGAGGTGTAACGTTTATCATACATGTAATTGGATTCCGTGCAGATCCGACCAGCATGTCGACCCAATAGTAACCAGCCCCCGCCATCCACCCGTCGCCGGATTGGTGTGCTTGTAGAGTGTAGAGGAGGTAAACGTTGAGATTGGGCGAGAGGTCGTTTCCCTGGATTACGTCAGCGGGAAATCTCCGCGACCCGAATGGAACTATGATCATACAGTGTAGAAGCCATGTCTGGTGTGTGAGTGAGAAAGAGGACGACGTAACCGAAACAGTCGGCAAGGAGGATCAGGTCATGACTCCGCCACTGCAAATTGACTCTGCGCATACACACACACACGAGAAAGATGTCCGCGTAGACGTGTTATGTCCGCAATCGAGAAACTGGGAGTGGTATTGTGGGTGAATGGCGTGTTAGGATAGATACAAGTGGAAGAAAGTCAGTTCGGACGGTAAGCTCGAACTCTGTATGTTCGCAGCACGCTAGTCAGAAGATTACGGGGTACGCTCCATGGGACGTGTCATTCGTGGGCTGGTGTCATGGTCATTAGAATCTAGTCGTGTGCGTCGTCGTCGTCGCGAGCCATTCTCGACTACAGCGGCACATCTGCTCGGCTTCGTCGATTCGAAGCGCCGCGTGGCGGCATACGACTGGATGTCCAGCGATGGTGGCTTGAACGTAGCATCCATGAACCCGTAGAAAGTGCACTCATCCTGACTGCCGATATGACCTGACGGATCCCAGGACGACCACGTGCTGACGAACGATCCCTCCTCACTTGCGCACAAGGTGATAGAGGACAAATGCCTCGTCTGCATCGATCCTACTTGCGGAAGTCCATCACGATCTTTCCTTGCCTTGGCCGTACTTCCCTAGAATCATGCATGCACCTGAATGCAAGCGTTGCGCTTCTGAGTCCCGCGCCATAGACGACCTGACCAGCCAACGAGCGCTGCTGTGTCTGTTGTTCTTTCTTCGCGAGAATACACTCACGTCTCTCTCCGCCGCACGCGACGTCTTGGCGTGTCGATGTCAAGCAGGACCATGCATGCACAACACAACCTATCCGAGCAACCGCGACTAGCGGCACCGTCGCCAGCCCGGGGCACGTCGGCGGATCCAGTCACGGGAACGATCCTGGCTGGGTTCGTCGAGAAAAGACTGCAAATGATGCCTATCCCGAGCCAGCCTGAATGTGCTTGACATCATCAGAAGGTAGAGATGCATGCCGAGGGAAGGTACCGAATTGTGTGAATCGTCGACTCACTAGTCTTACGAAAGAAGTGTGCGTGCGTAAGGACGTTGCTTCCCAGCCCGTCGATCTCCACACACGCCTGCCGCCAGAATGTCTAGGATGGCTTGGCGTCTCGACTGACCCTCCGACGTACATACTTCCTGGTCCGACCCGTACCGTGAAAAATGCATCAGTCCGCGTCTCTGCTCCAAGACTGTTCATCTCGCCGACGTTGCGTTAATAGAAGTAGACCTGTCGTTGAGGGGTCTCGGTGGCTCCCGACACCGACACCGCCGCCGCCGCCGCCGACGAAGATGCGATTCGTGCAAGCGCGATCCGCTAAACCTTGCCAACTATTTATGCAGCCGCAGGACCGCCGTGTCCCTGCAGATGCACACGCGTGCCGTGGCGCGCGCCGCGTGACGCACGCCTCTCGCTTCACGCGGGATCGTGTCATCGGTTGCGGCTCTAATCGCCGCCTGACCGTGCACATGACGAGCGTACTTGTACATGTACCTTACCAGACCACGAAGCTAGCACGCTTGCTCGACATCGTCGATGCGGATCCATAGCGATGGTGGGATCGGGTGGGGTAAGATGGGGGTGGAATGAGGTGGGGTGAGGTGAACGGAGAGGGGGGATTTCGATAGATGGATCTACGACGCAAGCGACGATCGTCCGGCGGCGTCCAACCCGACGCCGACGCTCGTTACCTTCGCTCACCCACCGAATCTGACCTCCACCAATGTCGCGACGGGCCGTCAAAGGAGAGTACATCGAGACCGTGAGTAGTCCCGACGCCCACCGCCGCACCACTAACGCCCCGGGGCCCAGGATACGGGGAACAAGGTGTCCCGACGCTCGCAAATCAGTGGCACCACCAACATCATCCTCGGCGGCAAGACGGTCATTCAAGCCGAAGTCATCATTCGCGGCGATCTGCTACGCACCTATCCCTCTACCTCTTCCTCGGGCTCCGAAAAGTCGGGAAATCAGGTCGCCGTATCCATTGGCCGCTATTGCTTCTTCGCCCGCGCCTGCGAGTTGAAACCCCCAGGGAAGCTGTTTAAAGGGTATGTAGGTTATCTGGTGCCCTTCGTTGCAGCACGCTCGTCGTTGAAGGACGAGTCGTGAGTCTCATGTTGTGTTCCATGTGCTCATACTTGCTTCTCAGTCAATTCTCCCACTATACGCTGCGCATTTCTGATCATGTCTTTGTCGGATCAGGCTCGCTGGTTGAAGCCGCTCTCGTCGGGAGCCACGTTCATATTGGTGCTAATTGCATAATTGGGAAGTTTGCAATCATTAAAGATTACGTGCGTATATTAGACGGCACCGTCGTGCCAGCAAGTATGGTCATTCCTAGCTTCTCCATTGTAGCAGGAAGGCCTGGACGAGTAGTAGGCGAGATTTCCGAAGGAGAAATAGATGGTATGGACATGAGGGATGTGTACCGGAAAGTGGGAAATTAAGATCATGAACAGTAAGAATATAGCTGTTTCGGTATAACTAATCCTTTCCATGCATATTTACACTCCGGCTACAAATGAGGAAAACTCTTGCTAGACATAGGAAAAACATGACTGAATCTCAAATCCTATGGATTCTTTTTGCTCGTTGTCCCGTATCACCCATTCCAAAATTATTTACTCCAGTTATATTGGATGGCCACCCGATGAGATCAGTTATCTGATCTAAAACATTACAACGCTCCCAAAAGTTTAATTTCTACTCGAACCCATACACCTGCCGCCAAACTTTTATTGCAGATAAACCAATATTCCCATATATTGTGAAAAAAATTTGGCCGAGTCAATCGTCCTGCAAGTAACTATGAAAGTAAGGAGAACCTTTTAAAAGGTAAATAAGCCACTTCTTCTCTTTCCGAATGGATACACAAGTAAGGCACTTATGAATAATCCGACAGTGATTCCCACGGCAATTTGAATCATACTGTATCCAACGTTGAAAACTATTGTATTGAGATCCTCTGCAGATGTGACAGCAACCTGAAAATTAAACGTTAGCCAAGTTTTAAATAGTGTGAGTTGCCACTGTGTGACTCGCTCAAATATGCTAAGTTAATAAGGCTTTCAACGTCTATTTTGTGTAAATTAATTAATTGTCTTTGAGACAGGGGTATCGAGTGTAAAGTATCGGAGTGACAATATCGTGCAAACCTACATTATTGGTCCCATTAATTTGGGCCGTTACGTTTGTATCCGAAGTCGTATTAGTGATCTTCTCAGCGCTGCTAAGTCCAGCTAATAAAGACCCTGAGGCAGCAAGACCTGAGGGGACCTGTACAAAAATTGCTGGCAAGAGAGCTGCAGCCGCAACTCCGTGTCGCATACGTGAATAAAGATTTCCGAGTACGCCAACAGTTAATGCTCCAAGGGTGTTAGATATTTGAGCCGATGATGGTAGTCTTTTGGCACTAAGAAAATTGACAATATAGCCTGCGAATCCGATGATCAGCATGACCGGGGTTTGCTGCCACTTAGCCTGGTTAATAATACAGAGACAAAGAGTAAAAATGGGTACCCAGGTCCACTTCTCAAAATCGCTCATCCCAGGCTTGGCACAAGTTGTTGCACTCGTCGCATTGTCATCCAAAAGACCGTAGAAAGCGGTACCGATAGTGATACCAAATCCAAGAAATAAAGAATAAATGATAGCATAAACCATTCGAACAGAGCCAGCGACCATAAGACGAGACTGAAGCTCTAAGGAGCCGCAGAGCACCATATATCCAGGAAGAATGAGCGCGATTGATGACTGCGCCATTGCAGAGAAGCAGAACAGGTTTCCGTCTTGAATCGACCCAAAAGCTCTTGCCAAAAATGAGGTCAGAACGGAAGCAGTTATTTCAAATACATTGCTATAAAGTTCGGACCTTGGAGCCACAATTAGTTGAAGAAAGCCAAGGAGACATCCGAGCAAAAAGCACACCGGCATATCAATATATCGCGCTTCGAACGCTACCCGCATGTTAGGAAAATCGATGTCTAAGGAATAGATACTCACCGAAAGGTGCAACCGATGCGCTGGCCAATCCATGCACGATCACCAGGACCCAGGCATTATTTTTTGGCTTTTTGGAATTAAGCCTATCCAAGCGCTGTGTAGCTTCTTCTACCCCGATTACGTCGTGGACAACTTCTTTGTAAATTTCATGGATATCCTGAAGTAACCCAAGGTTAACACCTTGTACTGCCTTCACCAGCTTGACTTCAGCAGTATTTGAGGCGGATTCTTCAAAAGATATAATCATGCATCCTGGTAAGTAAAGAAATTGTCCAGGAACTTCAAGTACACGAGCACTCATTCTCATGTATTCTTCGAGTCGGTGGGTCGGTGCGCCAAAAGTCATCAGAGCACGACAAAGCTTTAATAGATAATTTTGCCGGCTGAGCGTCTCTGCAATGTGCACAGTGATTCTAATCTCATCTTCAAGTCTGGGCCTTCCGGTAAATTTACTCCTCGCAGATCCAAGTAATGAATTACTGTGCATCCGTTTACTCATACCGAGACGACCTCTTATTGGAGTTTTTAATTCCCCTTGGGCATAATTGTTTGCAGACGCTTCAGTGACTGATGAAAGGTTATCTTCTGATTCATTCGGGGTATTGGTATTCTTTTTATTCCTTCGAGATTTTCTTGATGAATAAAAGGTCGAAGGAGTGACCGAGGTCGTACTATCGGTTCTTTTGAGCGGCGTAGTTTCTGGTGCATTATAGAGCTGCAAGAGGGATGATAGTATTCCAGTACGATACTGCTGGGTATCTGATTCAAATTCAATTTCGCGTTTCTCGTCAATCGGTGTTGTTTGGCCGGAAGTGAAACCTGTCGCCGCCAAAGATTTCTCTGGCCAGATATTTAATCGAGGTCTACCGGTGTAGGGATCAACTAATCTATGAGCTTCGGATGGACTGTGAATTTGGCTCTGTATTTTCATCTTTTCTTCGTCATCACTCGTGGCTCCACCATAAACACGCTGGCCATCCATCTCAGTCATCGGAATTTCATCCATACTCACTGGATACGCGCGGTGTAGTGGGCGCCATTCATCCTCGCCATCCTCACAACTTGAGCCTCGCGATATTGGCCTGGAGTTACTTGACCTGGATCTTTGCACATTTTTTTGAGATGCAATTACTGCGTGTTCCGTGATGTGTTCGCTATATTCTTCCACTATTCCATTTGAGAGCCTCCGTGTGAGGAGGGTGGTATGTGCCGCCAGCGATACATTTGATTCAGGATCGGCAAATGGATTCTCTTTTCCAAACGTCGGGCTCAGACCGCCATCATTAGGCTTCATTCTGTTGACATCTTGAGATGACGCACTTAAATATTCTTGCGCGGGTACGTCTCCAGTCAGTCGGGAGGTGACTTCGTCAGTTACAGCCCTGTTGGCTTGTGCATGAAATCGGACTTTTCCTTGTACCTGCACCTGCACCTGGGGGTTGTCATTTCCCATACTGTTAAAAGTTTTGTCGGTGTCATCTAGGCATCTTGTCGGCACTTCGGTAGATGGTACCATATCAGGATAAGATGTCGTCTCTATTTCACTTGGGGTTCCGACAGAGTATTCCCTTGACATAATCTTGGATCAATCCTGAATCCCTGGTCCATAAGCGACACGTCCTTGATACCGAGGAGCGAGCTTGGATGATGAATGGGTGGATGGATGGAGAGGGAGGCTGATAGTTGTTGACTAGGTGGTACTATAAGTGGAGTAATTAGCAGTAGATCGCTGCGTTTTTCTGGCAGAGATTGAATACCCGATTGAGGTATGATTAGCAAACAGATAAGGGGTGGAAGATTCGTTTGGGGTGGCGGTCGGGTTGAAATGATAATCACAGACTTGGACTATCTGTAATCGTGAAGGAGCGCAAGAAGCAGCACGTATGATAAAAATGATATACTGAGAGAAAAATTTGGAACAAGGTAATCACGGAAGATTGAAAAGGAAGGGCTGATTAATTGAAATGGGCAAAAAGGGAGAGTGTGAAGAGGTAGATAATTGTTGATGGTGATGAAAATAAAAATAATGAAGAAGAAGAAGATGATGATGATGATGATGATGCGGATAATGCTATTGAACTAGACACGTATATTTTAATAAGGGCTGCTCGTCGTAGATGCTGCTGCTGCCTCCTTCTTCAAGACGACAGACGGATTGACCCTATTCCCAGTGACCAAGATAAAATAAGAAAGAGGGTAAGTAGAGCCGTTACCAAATATGATACATGGTCTTCCGGAGATCAGGAGCTTCCGACCTTTGGTGTGGCTTCCAAGCGCCAACAAGGAAAAGACGAGGGAGCGGATCGTAGTGAGGTCTATGCGTTGGTTGAATTGATCCACCAAGTATTTTATACGATAAACATGATGCCAGAGAGTGGAGAGCAATAACAGACTTATGCAGCACCGACAAGTTTACACCCTCTCACACTCCAATGACTAACTGACGCCCGTCGATGGGCTGATGATAATTAATACATGTAATTAGTGATTGACCTTGGAGGAGGAATAAGGCCAACTGAAACCTGTCGATCTCATGTAATAGCCCGGCAGCCCGAGATGATCTTATTCCTCCTTTTTCTCTCACACCCTCTCTCTCTCTGTAATTATCTATCTCTCGCCCAACATCCCTTTACACAAACTATGTACATGAAACCATTTGATTGATGGATGGATGGATGGGTTGGTTAGCAAGCTACACTCATCTCCTCATACCATCAGCAGCAGCAGCAGCATGGTGAAGACTCTTTCTTTCCAGGTAGAAGAAAGAGGTCGACCTCCTTCTCCCTACCACCACTTCCACTTTTCTCCTGAAAGCCATAAGGATGAAGGAGTTATAAATAGTTGTTTGCTTTACATGGCGAATCAGAAGACAGCTAGCTGGCTGCCAACAACTTCAAGTTCGGAGGCTTGCTTTGATCTAGTCATTGTCATTGGTAAATCAACCAACCTACCGATCGCGCATGAATAAATGGTTTGGTGACGTAATCATTCTCCATTTCTGTCGACTAGATGCGGTAATATTACTGGTCGCTCTTCCCCACGGCTGAACTTCCGCAAGGGTTTAAATGACTGTTTCTGATCTAGTCGGTCAGTCAGTCAATATGTGGCGATGTTGTCAATGGATACGCGATAAGCGAAATTCTCTCCACTCTTCTATGCAGCAGTAGTAGACAGGGATGTTTCCATCGATCTTGATACCTGGAACAGGTCAAGAATCACGGATGTTTTACATTTGTTTAATTATCAACATGGACGCCATTTTATTTTCTTTCTTTCT
Source organism: Podosphaera aphanis (assembly GCA_022627015.2). Taxonomy (NCBI): domain Eukaryota; kingdom Fungi; phylum Ascomycota; class Leotiomycetes; order Helotiales; family Erysiphaceae; genus Podosphaera; species Podosphaera aphanis. Next base: position 13,559 of record JAKRRZ010000186.1, read on the forward strand.
TTCTTTCTTTCTTTCTTTACTATTAATAACTATGCGCTCGCTCACTCACTCACTCAATCCCTGCAGAAGACGACAAACCTTAAGATCAAAACACTACAAATCAGACATATAGTCTATATTAGTACTGCACCCATAGATTATATATATCCAGGTCAGAGAGACAGCTTATCTCGCCTGAAAGTGTGGGAAGCGTATTTATGTTCATATCACCAGCTTTGACAGACGTCGACCGACGGCTAGGAAATGGAATTCCCATCTCCACGATTCCTCTTTTACAATGTGATCTGTTTTGCATACCTCAGACAGAAAATCTCACATCGTGATCGATCACTTCTGAGCGACTCAGTATCTTCCCAAGGTCCCGACTAATCTCGACTCTTCTTGCTTATACCCGAAACGTACGTACGTACAGCCAGCCAGCCAGCCGGCCGGCCGGCCGATTATGCTTCGATCGAATGATACTAATAATGTGAAGAACGTACATATAAACACGTTGATGGAATTCTATGTTCTCCGCGGATTACCAAATAAGAGAAAGACAGACTGATCGACGGACTTGGCTCAGGCAGCATGACATGCAGGGCAGGGCAGAGCAATCATCAATTTGTCAGGTAAAGATAACAATCTTACTCGTTGATCACTGAGGTAAACGAACGTCTTAAAGCTTTCGAATTCACGACCTCTTCGACATACTCATCGGCGTATGCCTTGTTTTGTTGAGAGGACTTATTACTCCAGTAGGACAAAACAAGTTCTCGGTGTAAACAAACAAACTTGGCCCTACTGGATCAGATCACAACACGCACTTTTTTACCAAGCGGTTTCTATACAGGGTACGTAGAGCTCCAGCATGGCGTAAAATTATTCTACAGCGGCCAGCCAGCTTGCCGGAGAAGCAAAACCTGTATCGAACCCTCGTAGAAGATATCGTTCACAGTGTATATTCCAATTTTAGACTTACTTGACACCTGGGATTTGAAATAACCAAGTTATCCACCACATTTCAACATCATAAGATTCACAAGGAATCTTGTATTGTTTACACAAATGTTCAGTCCAGGTGTACTCATTTCCATTACAGGTGGAGCAGCTATCATTAAACCACGAAGAACTATCTGAACACTAACTATTAGCAAAGAAGTCCAGCTTTATTACTAATGTTTAATCGGAATACTACGGGGCAAGCAACTCACCCGAGAAGAATATCAATCTTGCGTACTCGTTGCTTCACAAAACTGCAACGACAAAAATTGGAAGACTTTGTTTGCTATTCCCACTCATGAATACAAATTCAAAGGTGTAATAGTACTCTCCCCGCTCTTGGGACAATGATAATTGGGATGAATTATAAGCTCCACGATAAGAGATTGCGCAGTATCCCCTTTTCTAAATTCTGCCTTCATGGAATAGAAAAGATCTAGCGTATTTCACAAGATAGTGGGCTACACAAGATAATGGGTCCCGTGATACATGTATACTCCCCCTCTTGAAATTTAATTCAGCCAGACAAATTTGATCCCGTGATAATTTTGACGAAAATGGAAAGGAAAATAGTTAATGTGTTCTGGTTGTTAAACAACTGAGTCACTGTTTGGTCTGTTACTTGTAACTATCTGGACTTTGAGAGTTTTGAAGCTTTGAATAGTTACAGGCTAATTTTGAAATGCAGAAAATAGTATTATACAAAGAATCTTTAATTTACTTATCCATATCTTATTCTATTATTCCGCTTCACCCGCAGAATAGTTGCCGCCGAACTAATCATTGTGAGCTATTTGGGCAAAGACTGACGAAATTGAGTGAGTCTGCTGATCGTGTTCGACACAGGGAGTGACAATGCCTCAAAATTGATCGGATATTCTTGTGCCGAAAAAGCATACGCCAAGTTCAAGCCACTCATTGCCTTTCGTACGCCCTGGAATAAGCTTGGCGCTTACATCCGACATTTCGGCGCCGTTGCTGGACCATGTAATCGTCTAAAGAAGATTAGGAATTTGTTGTTCGAATTATGGGCGGCCAAACAGAGTGCCAGTAATGGTAAAATCGTTCCAAGTTAGACCTGTACGATTAGGTTCAGTTAGCTTATTAGATTTGAAGGACCGCAAACAGAACACTTTGATTCTCAGAAACCATCTCCTAAATTAAACTAAACACCAACGTAGCAGTTTCTTCATCTTGCTGAATGTACCGGTGCAAATTGTGCTCCTATCGTTTCGACTAGTTCGCTGCTCTGAATCTTAACTATATTCTTGCTGTTTGTGGGTCTCCTAGGAGGAGTGAAAATTTTTCTCCGGGACTTCATGGTAGAACTCTCCTGAGATACTTGCAGGCATGCTGGCAATAGCTCTCGCACGTCAAATATTATTTTCGATAGTCCCAATTGGACCGAAGTGCAGGTTGACGAGACGTTCTTCGATGGCGTAAAATTCATCTCTTCAGGGCGTATGAAGAATGAATATAGATATCGTGGATGAATGTAAACATATCTGATTAATACTTCATTGCTGTAGAAAAGAAAAATATCTCTTGTCAAGTATGGACAAAGTTCACCGTCCGATGAATTCAGCACTTGAAGGCGGTGAACAATAGAATACGCGATTTTAAGAGGGGGGAGGGAGTATATCACGAGTCGATAATGCCACCAATCAAAAATCGTAATGATCGTTGCAGATCTCAGCGAATGAAAATTCAGCGAAATGACAATAATTAAGCCAGAGCTAGATATATTGCTTTGAGTGCACCACAGACCCTCGGGAAAAAAACATTAAAATAATGTGTACAGAAAAAAATACATTAGATTAATGTTTACATACATTAAATTATTGTTTATATACATTAAGTTAATGCTTATATACATTAAAATAATGGATGACACACCACACATTAAATTAATGTATATATACGTTAAAAAGCCGTCCGCAGGGTCCATGGTGCTGACAGCGATAGAATTACTCTACTCACAGTTTTTAATTCTGTTCTTCAAAATTTCACAAGCTGCTTTTGGAAGATTTGGGAATACAGACGATAGAAATTATGATTGGAGTGGCCCATTATCTGGGGAAGGTTTGCTAGCGCAGAATGAAAAATTGAGATTGGCTTAAGAGTGGCCCAGTCAGTATCTGGGAAGTTTTATTAAGAACAAAATTAAAAGTTGTGACTAGTGTATATCTATCGCTGTCAGTATCCTGTTGGCAGGTAATTGATTTTTCTCAAATAATCATTCGTGAAAAACTGTCGTTGTCTTCTGAATATTTGGCGCTCAAAACATTATATGGTTTCGGAACTTGAAAATCGACAACTTTCGGCTCTACAAACACCAAGTTTTTAACCCCAAATTAATTTCACCACCACACTCTAAAATTAAAAAATTATTCTATCAGTCGAGTTTTACCTGAAAGGCACTGATTGTAAAGTTATTTACGCTTAAAATTCCGACAATTTGTATGGGAGCTCAAGATTTGAAACACGCACGAGCCACCTGCGCCACGCCTGCAGTCGCCCAAAATAGTCATGTGATTCCGAATCGACCACCTGTGGTTAGATATGGCGATATTTGTGTACGTGTAGTACGATATTTATGGGTCTGACCGTTACAGTATGCACATAACGATATATTCGCTTAAAAAATGGGTCATGCACGGACGAAAACTGTCGCGATATCTGAAAGAAATTGTTGGTAATCAGATTCCGATACTACTCTAGAAGTCGATCTGCCCGATCAAAACCATCCCGTCAACATTTTTCTTAGTAAAATGACAATAATTGTCACATTTGCTTGCCCAAGTCGATAAATGCGGAAAGTACTCGGTTTCAGGAACATCAAGTTACGCAAGAACAATGTCGTTCGGCTGCCACCCAAGATACTGGAAAAGCCCAGTGCTTCTAGTCTAGGCATCAAGTACCAGACAAGCGGTATTAAATTGATGGAACCAATAATCAAAAAACCTCCAAAAAACAATACAAACAAAGCTCCAAAGATTGTTCCCGTCCAAACCACCGCGAAACCCAATAATTCTAAACCCGCCTCCAAAGTTAAGCCGACAGTGAGCTCTTCAATCACACCTCCACCAAAACCCGATAAAAAATCACTCGAAAAAGATCTAAATGAGTCTTCAAAAGTTTCCAAAACTAAAGAGAAGAAGAAGAAGAAGAAAAGGGGAGAACCAGTTGAAATAGAGGAAGAAATAGAGGAAGAAAAAGAGGAAGAAAAAGAGGAGGAAGAGGAAGAGGAAGAATACGGAAAGGTGGAGTATCATGAACTGGAGATTCTTAAATATGCGATCGAATATTTAGATGAAGATCCTGAAATAGACCCAAAGACTAGGGAAGAATGCATCAAATGGCTATATGAATTCACATTTCCGAAGAAACCTTTACCGGTAGCCGAAGCAAAGAAAATAAGGAGACAGAGGGTGGTGGCGAATAGAACGCGCTCCATGCAAGAAGATAATGAACAAAACAAATAAATCAGCCAAATCCAATTCAGTATCTTTGCTTCGATGGTGAGAATCTTTATCATGTACTATAGAACTTATTTTTTCTATTTCGGTAACTATAAACTGCCTTGATGTCTTCCCCAGGAGATTTTTGTAAGGTAAACTCGAACTTCCAACGACTTAAATACTCTCTAACTAATTCACAACGACCTCAATCAAGTACCTCAGCGCGAGGGCCCCGCTTTGAGATGCTATATTAATGCCTTTCCGTTGGCTCAAGAGCCCTACCCAGTGCTTAATAGCATTTCTGCGATTCGCTTAATACAGCGATTAAATATGCGCCATTTTTATAGCGAGGAACGCTTATTCCTAGGGAGCAGCTCGTGGCTCGATCAGAGCGCATAAGCATCGTTCGCGGTTGAATGGTTTCGGGGTTGAATAATGGCCCCAAAGTGTTAGCCACTCGAACCAGCTCATAACTTAACCAACCGTTCGTGAGGTAAGCATCTCCCCGAAGGTAATCGGTGTCCGACTGTCCCAGGTGGATACATGTACGTTGGTGTGCTGCAACTCCATCGAATTTTGACTTCATTGGCAGCGTTCCACGTTTTCTTAAACTCATTTATGAACCACTTGTGGTAGTCAACATCGAGATAATTATTGCGCTTTACTCATCGGCCATCAAAAGTCTTACATTGATTAAAGCCCTAGAGAGTTTCTTTATATATAGCCCAAAACACTTCAGTATAAATCTCAAAATCAATCAGCAGTGGTCAGGTTAAACGCCGCCATGAGAGCCACTACGCGTAACCTTTCCAGGACTTCTGATGGACCCTCCCCCGGCAGGCTACCCTCATTTCTTACGGAAACATCACGCAAGCAAATACGAGTGGATGACGATGGCGGGGACTTGCCCACTTTGTGCGCGAAAACATCATACAAGTGATTACAAGTAGACGATGATGGAGGGAATAACAGTCAAAATTCTACCAGTGGAACTGAGCAATAACGAACCAGATGATATCGTGCAGAAAAGCGTTACCACAAGCCATGTCCGTCTATACGTTACCTCTGTTACAGCTAATTACTCATTTGCAACAGGGTCTGCTCCCCAGCAAACTACCAATGAGTTCGAGATACCTCAGGGTGATCATCAGAATGGAAAAGATTCATTGAAAGAGCTACAATACTCCCAACCCGTTGACATACAGGAATCAGCTGACATTGAAGAACCAAATGTACATTCGACCGAAAACGAAGAGCCTACGAAACTAGTTAATGCAGAAGTTGAAATTATTCTAGAGCGGTCTACTACAAAGAGCAGAGATGTTCCGACATTAGCCGCTTCGCTCTTCAATCCCACATTATCTACAACTAATAAATCTACGCCTTTATCCTCAACGATGCCTCCACCGCCTCCTCAAGCTGGGCGGGCAAGATATGAAATCCTTCGAACATGATACATCCCTGCCTCTCGAGCACAATTGATGCAACTCACAGCTCTCGGAAATTGAAATTGAAAATAGGCTAGGTCTCTCTTCTGAGATAAATGAAATCTCAAGTCTAAGTACAAAACAACCAAACATACACAAGAGAACACTACAACATGTACTAGATTTTATTTACGGATCTTGACGCGTCTAGGTGTCTTCTCTGAGCTGCTGACCGAGATGACCGAATTCGTTCTGGTACGCAAAAGGCCCCAAGTAGGTCTGGATAGTAGGTCTAGAGGGGACAAGTACGTCCGCAAATATTGAGCTGCGGCGCATACTCTCATATTCATGGCGCCAGCCTCGCAAAAAGTCGCCATACGACATCTCCACTAGCCACACAGGTTTTTCGCGGTCAGAAGAGAGTCAAATTCCTCCTGGATTTCACTATCTCAGAGAGGATGAATTTGGATGCCCCTCCGTCTGAACAGTTGTTTGGTTTCGCTTGGTCATTTTTTTAATTACAATTATTCGTCAAATGTTGGACTACAAACCTACCCGAGTAAATGTGTAGTTAGCATTAGACAGACCTGAATGCATCTTTCTCTCGTATAGGAATTTGCTACCAATCGCGCGTTATGGATGTATTCATGTAGATACTCTCGCAAGTGCCGTAGAAACACAGAAGGGAAAGCAGTGTGTAACCACATTGGTTAATCCATCCGAGAAAACTTCTAATCTCTCTTTAGAGGCCAAGAAGAAGCTGAGATTTGATGACGGCTTCGGTGGTGCGGTGTTGGGTAGCCGCCAACGAGAAGCGGCATCACAACCGGCACAACAAGTCGTCAACTCGCGCGGAAGACCGGGGCTGGAAGTTCATGAAGTGGAGTCCAGATTCGCTCAGATTTGTGTGGAGCCATGCAAGGACTCGTCGACCAGGCCTGATCATGTCCGGCGTGCCCCCCATGCGGCATGAAGTCTACCACCCTAGATTCCGCCACCCTGCCCCACGTGAGACCACATCATCCAATGGACGATCATGATCGCACCGATGGATCGAATGAAAAGTCGAAACAATGGTCCGGTCGAGCGGAACCTACCCTCCGTGCGACAGGCGAGGATGGGCTTCACAAGGAGCAGGTCTGGTCCTGTCTGCTGCATCACGTGCAGATTCTGCCTCTTTCGCCAGGTGAACCGGTTCGAGTCGCGCCAATATCTGATTTGCATCAATTATTGATGCCAAATGACATGACTCTATCTTGCATATAGTACCAAGCATTGGTTTCATATCCAGGCCATACTTCTTTCTGACTAGACGAGTGTTGATGTTTGAGTCCGATACGCGTCTCTCACTTCACGTTATCCTATCATTCTGTATTGCGTCATTGTATTATCATTGCATGGTCATTATCCTGACGTCTTGTGTGCTATATTCATACACTGTATTGCTTAATGCTTTATTGCTTTATGTTGTATCATCTAACGGCCTCATGTACACCGATATTTGTACTATCTGTTACAGAACGTTGCTGTGACAAATAATGTTGGCGCTTTTGGCATGACTTGCTTCATGAGTCAATCTGTAATCTGTGAAATCACAGTATCCATGACTGTTGAGACATATATCCAGAACACCACATAAATACCGGTGAGCAACCATAAGATATAGACTACGCATTCTTGTTACTACATCTCTCCATCTTCTCAGGTTATATACTACCGAAAATTTCAATATATTTGTTGTGACTTTGGGATCACGGCAGGCAAGAACTCAAGTTTGAAGGGTTTAATAAAGCTAAAGATCTCATCTATCTACAATCGAGTACTTTATATGTGTGTTGAGTTAACCGAAACGCAATTAAGATTACACCATTTACGCCTTACCTAAGTAGGTATCAATATATCAATACTCGGAATAACCGTCTCTTAACAATATTTATTATCAGTTTATCATCAATTCTCCCAGTTACAATCATTTAGATATCTTAGTTTATCGATCTAATCGCCGACTCTGATTCCGCATTATATACAACCCAAATTATACCCTATAATTTTAACAATTATTACGTCTCTATGGCCCTTTCGCTCCAGCTGCTCAAGCTGCATATCTTTGGAATCATTTTTCTCCTTCTCAAGTTGAAGTTGGAACGAGATCTTATCAATTCCCTTGTAAGCTTTTTGGAACAGTAAGCGCCGTGTACGCGAAGAGCTCCCACCATTCTGAGCGCTTCTAAAAAGGTCACAAAATTGGCGTGGGATAAATGGCGTGGCTATAAGTTCAGTCTCTGATAGTCGGCGCTTTCTGTTTGGGGGTGTCGGGAGTTGAATTTGTACAGAACTTGGCGTCTTAAGGACAAATCGGGATTGAGCCGCTTTAACGGGATTCCAGAGCTGAATTCCTGCAGCCATCCATCCATTTATTATACGAGCACTATCTAGACTTTCGTAGCTAGCTTTAGAATATAGTTTGATAAATGTTTGCTTCTTTATATCGCTAGCATCGTCAAATCTGCTGAGCTCAGCGATTTTTGCTCTATACTTGGCTTTAACCGATGAGAAACACGTCAAATCAAGTGGCTGAAGCATATGACTTGAATGGGGTATCAAGTAGAATATTACAATCTTACTGGTGTAACATTTCCACATGAACTCGTGTGTGGCATGAGATTTATGCCCATTCAGTAAGAGTAGTCGATATCCTTAAGTTGGCGTTGATGGGATGAAAACCTGCTCTAGCCACTTGAGCGCTATATAATTCGACCTCCAAGCATTTGGAGAAGAGCAATAAGCCCAGTCTAGAGTAGATGTGGCTGGAAACCAGCCAGAACTGAGATTTTCCTCCTTAAATATGACAAGAGGTTTCATCCTCTGTCCAGCAGCTGATATTCCCTCTAGAACTGTCACCCACTCCCTATTTCCAGGCTGCTTGACCACAGTAGTTCTTGAAGATGAAGATCCAGCAACTCTGCCATTAGATCCAATGCCTAAAGCGAAACCATGCTCATCAGCATTCCATATATCATCCGACTTGATTGAATGTTTGTCAATCACGGTTTTTAGTCAGTGAAACCATTCTAAAATTCCCTCTTCAGTCACAGAATTTGCTCTGTCTTTCTAGCTTCATCCCGATCTTTGATTTGATACTAGAATGTCGTTTTATGAACCTGGTCATCCAATTCTTTCCAGGTAAAGCATCTGTGGATTTTCCACATCGAATTATGGAGGTCATTGCTTTAACGCTAGCGAATGAGGTGGCATGTCCTGCCAGATCCAGATCCATTATCCACTGCACCAACGAATTCTCCGGCTCGTTGCTCAAATTTTGTTGGATTTCCACACTTAACTCATGGGAAACTCCACCGTTATACCTTTCTCTAAGAGTTGTTCTGGGCACATCTTCTCCCCTCGCAGCCTCACTAAAATTACTATATTTTCCGGTTTTTAGGTCGTCTAATGCAATTTGAATTCGGATCTCTGAAGATTTCATAATGGTAAGTATGGGTGGGGAGTTATTGTGGATTGAAATTATGGTTTCACGTGGGTGAAGGGTGGCGGAATCTAGGGTGGTAGACTTAGCGCCTCTAGCCCTTTAGCACGTGACTTTTCCCAAAAGGGGAACAAGCTCGATGAAAATGCTCAAGTCCAATCAGGATGAACTGACCATGTCCGTTATTCTATAGATTTAGATCCTCTTGTACAACTACTAGTATCTTTGAACCGCTTAAATTGTTCAGTATTCTAGTGGCGAGACGTCAGAAACTGAGAGGTGCGCCAAATACATCAGAAATGCCTGGTAAAAAGCTCAGTTTTGAACAACAGATTCGAATTTTTTCTCTGCGCACGAACGGCAGACAAAGCTATGGTGAGATTAATGAAGCCCTCAGAGTTAGCCGCTCGATCGTACGAGCGGTGCTAGAGTCTTGATTTTTACTCCAAAGTTGCCAAGGGATTATTTAAGTACAGTGTAATGGGCGAGAGCGATTCAGATACTGCACGAAAGCAATACCACAAAAAAATTGGTTATTAGACAGTCTATTAATAACAGCAAGCTGTTTAGATTTTCAAGTTTCTTCTGGGCATTGCTTATAAGCGATAATTCCTTGATATTACCCCCTAGAGCGGCTTTGCTCAGGGTTCCTCGTTCCCGAATCACAACTCTGATATTCCTCCTTATCTACTTCACCCGCTCTGATTCCAACTTCTGGTCTTTTTGCTGCGCTGAATTTTGGACATTCTCGGCCCACATGTCCCGTTTTTGTGCACCGTACACAAACTCCCTTCTCAATAAGCTTGCGAAATTACGTCTTAGAACGCCAAGATGCCTGCGGCTTTCTCGTCCCTCCCATTCCATTATCTCTTTTCTTGTCCTTTGACTTGTCCAACACTGATAACTTTTCTTCGAGTCGGCTTTGAGCCAGATGGGAGATCGAAGTTACAAGGGCATTAGTACCGCCCATGATAATGTCATCTTCCTCGTCCGCTTGTGGAGCCGTAATAACAAATAAAGAGTTACCACTCTTCGGTGATCCAAGCTTGGTAATCGCCTGGGTAGATCCTTTAGGTCTATAATCGGAGAACGCCTCTAGCTTCCCAGCGACTTCTTTTAATTCCGTTACAAATTCTTGATAATAGCGAGCCGGGGGTAGTTTGACCGCGATCAAGGCCTTTCTCAACTTTTTATTCAAGGCAGAATTTAGCATGTTGACTCTAGAAGTTGCCGTCCAGACGCTATTCCTTCCACTCTGTGCCACTTTGTACTCGAAGTCTTTAAGGAAATCACCAAAGTACTGATGAGCTCCTTGCTCAATTCTTAGGAGTTCTTCCGCTGCCGTCATCTTCGCCTGCCGATCTTCGAACTCGTCCCGGAATCACTGAAGGAGATCTCTCCAGTTGTAATCCTTAGGTTTTCACTTATCATAGAACTATCCAGCAATACGTGCTCTCTTATTTGTAGGTAATGTGTTTACCATATCCATGCAAATTGACCTGTCAGAAATAGATCCTGCCAGCTCCTCCTCGATTCTGGCTTCCAAAAGATTCATAAAAAACGGAAATTGTTGTAAGCCACCATCCCATTTCATTAGCTGGGCTTCCCTCATAAACACTCTCGGAGGGTTCTGGTCGATGGCTGTTGTCGCTGCTGTTACCGTAGGTGCTGGGAATTGGCTTGGTTGGGTTTATCTTTCTTCCAGAATTCTTAAAAGTTCCTGTATATCGTTTTGAGGGATCTCCAGATTCGGGCTGAGAGCGTTGTTGTTCGAAATATTTATATCACCGTCATGGGGGCCAAGTGGATTGCTCATGACTACCTCCTCATCAGAGTTTAACGGAGAAAAACTTATGAAAAGTTTGGATTGAAGATGCTGATGAAATAGTTGAGGACTCTGGGACCTCAATTTTCATAGACTAAATTTCTGATGATTAAGAAATAGTTCTCCGGGCTACACCCCACGGAGGGTTATTTTTAAAGAAAATTAGGATAGTAAAATATATGTAGCGGGCGAGAGCGATTCGGACACTGCACGAAAGCAATACCACAAAAGAATTGTTTATTAGACAGTCTTTTAATAACGGCAAGCTGTTTAGATTTTCAAGTTTCTTCTGGGCGTTGCTTATAAGCGATGATACCTCGATATACAGGTACCAATTACTTTCCCCAAGATTTTTCGAAAACCAAAAGTGGGCCCTAGAATCTCCCGAGATCGCCCCACAAATTATCCAGCATGAGAACCCTCGGATATTGGGTACATAGCAAGCCTCCTGATACTTCTCTCCAGCCCGCTTGGTGACATAAATTTTGCTACAAAATCCAGTGCTTATTGATGCTTCATCTGTCCAAATGATACGCATCCATTGAGCATCTGTCCAATTAAGATGAGTCTGTGACCTGCTAAAGCGAGCCTCTTTTTGAGTATCAGAGGGAGCGGCTTCTCAGTAGATACTCGGCGATACAAAGCTCTGTTTCAAAAGCGTCGATCAAAGTACGGCGGCAAGCTTAATCCCTTAGAGTTCTGTAACTTGTTCATAAGTAAGACGTCTATGATATGCGTCAAGAGTTGCTCTTCTGGTGAGGTGGCGACGGAGGGGTGTGTCAAGTTTGCAAGGTCTCCCTTTTGGCTTCTGTAGAGTCAAAAATCCAGAATTTAGCACCGCTCGTGCGGTTCAGCGGCTAACTCTTAGGGTTTCGTTAATCTCACTATAGCTTTGTCTGCCGTTCGTGCGCAGAGAAAAAATTCGAATCCGTTGTTCAAAACTGAGCTTTTTACCAGGCATTTCTGATGTTTTTGGCGCACCTCTCAGTTTCTGACGTCTCGCCACTAGAATACTGAACAATTTAAGCGGTTCAAAGATACTGGTAGTTGTACAAGAGGATCTAAATCTTTAGAATAACGGACATGGTCAGTTCATCCTGATTGGACTTGAACATTTTCATCGAGCTTATTCCCCTTTTGGGAGAAGTCACGTGCTAAAGGGGCTAGAGGCGCTAATGCAGCATGGGGAGGGCAAGCCATACATGATCAGGCCATGTACTATGCTGCTAGGGTAAGAAGGGCATAGTTGGGCCAGACCGCGCTTCAGGGATATACCCCTACTAGTAGGTGTACTAGACAGGGGCAAAGAATGTTGCCTAATAATTCAGAGTGTATGAAATCCAATGGAAAAGCATTCGTAGAGCCCATCTCTACATCGACTTCGCGGCAACCACCATTATCACATTTTCGTTATTTTTAATCCGGGAAGTTTTGTACTCATTATGCCTGTTATATACAGATTTTTTTTTCAGTAAAATTAGAGGTAAGTTAACATGCAGACTGACGATTCAGTTGGCCTAGTTGTCTTTAAAATAGATGGATCAACCACAATTACCCCCTTCCACGCCTTCATCCAAACGTTTAAGTAGAGATCAGTGCATTCTTGTGACTATTTAAGCAAGAGCATGATATAGCAATGGTAAATGGCATAGATTAAATGTCGGAACAATGCAAATTCCGGAATGATATGAAGATATCATAAACCGGGGTGCTTAAGCAAAGCCGGGGCTCACCCAACTTTTCATTTGTCTTTGTAAGAGAGAGGACCGTAGATTGATTTAATTGAATAAAAAAGCATACCGTTAACGAATCTAAGTCGTAAACTTAGAGTTACTGTTGTGCATCTATCTGTTGTGCTGCAATAAGATAGAAGACCCCTTTTCTCTGCGCTGCAGTTTTGAGGGAACTAGCCAGCTGTTATCCAGTTACTAAGAAACAAGGACATCTTTACTAGATTTTGTTGAAATTATAGGGTATAATGCGGAATAAGTGCCGACGATTAGACCGATAAACTAAGATATCTCAATGATTGTAACTAGAAGAATTGATGATAAACTGATAATAAATATATTGAAATGTTCGGTAGAATATAACCTGAGAAGATGGAGAGATGTAGTAACAAGAATGCGTAGTCTATATCTTATGGTTGCTCACCGGTATTTATGTGGTGTTCTGGATATATGTCTCAACAGTCATGTATACTGTGATTTCACAGATTACTCGTGAAGCAGGTCATGCCAAAAGCGCCAACAGCGACGTTCTGTAACAGATAGTACAAATATAAGTGGACATGAGGTCGTTAGATGATACAACATAAAGCAATACAGTGTATGAACATAGCACACAATATGTCAGGACAATGACAATGCGATGACTCAATACAGAATGATAGGATAACGTGAAGTGAGAGACGTGTATAGTAATAAAATAGGACTAGAACATCAACACTCGTCTAGTCAGAAAGAAGTATGACCAGGATATGAAACCAATGCTTGGTACTATATGCAAGATATAGTAATGTCATTTTTCAACAGATCTATCGTTTACTTACTCAATTACTTTCTTCGTCGCAGATCAGCGACACCTAAGAAAGCTCGTGGTCGAACTTCATCGCTTTCATCCGAAGATGTCGATGAAATTGAGGAATTTATCAAAGAATCTCCCAAAAATCGCCGAATGACCTACTTCAAACTTGCAAATGGGCCATTCGAGCATTTGGGTGTGAGGGAGAGTGTGATAAAGAGTGAACATGAGAAAAGAGGTTTTAAGCGTGGCCCAGCGTTGAATAAGCCCACTACATCTCCTAAGATTAGAAGGAAGCGGAGAGAATAGGCAGAAGCTCACACAGATTGGACCCTTGAGCAGTAGATGTCCATCTTTTGGTCAGATGAAACTTGGGCAACAGATGGCCATCTTTCGAGACGCTGGATTACCAGAAAGGTTAGTATCTTACTGTTCAGCTTAGATAACTCTCCAAGACTAAAAACTTTATCAAGGCAGGGGAAAAGCATGATATTAATTGTGTTGTTAAGAAAATCAAGAAGAGGATTGGTTGGATGTTTTGGGCGTCCTTTGCGGGGTCTGATAAAGGCCCCTCTCAGTTTTAGGAGAAGGATTTGGGGAATATCACTTCCTCAAGCTATTCTGAGAGGATAGTTCCTCTTTTACACGGCATGATTAAATTTCGACCCAGGCTTTCTGTCATGCAGGATAACGCTCCTCCCCACGTCGCCGCTAGATCGATGGAAGACTTCGAGGAGAGGTCAATTACTCCTATTGATTGGCCCCCTTATTCGCCTGACCTGAACCCCATAGAACACGTCTGGAAAATTATGAAAGATAAGATCGAGTTCAAGTATCCAGATTTGAATGGGGGCAAGCGGCGGTCGTCGAATCAAATTCGCGCGATGGTGAAGGTGGCATGGGATTCTATGAGTACCCAAGGACTCAAAAACCTCATTGAAAGCATACATGATATTTGCCAGACCGTAGTAGATACCGATGGAGGGCCAACCAAGTACTAGTCTTTCGATTCTTTTCGCCGTTTTCGTAGATTTTGTAGTTAGATAATTACAAAGTTCAAAGGAGGCTTAGTTCTAGGAGCTCGCTTAAATGTGTTCTCCCTCTCAAGGGTCCTGCATGTGAAAGTCAATTTACGACAGGGGTTTTGCCATCCAAATTTCTTTGAAAAGCTTTTTTGGCTAAGCCTATTTCGGAAGTGATACCCGTCACTTTGTACTCTGATACTACGGTATTAATCGTGTATAGGCGCTAAAATTCGACTTTTACAGGGTATATAGGCGTTTAATAACTTGAATTAGCATGACGATAAGTAGATCTCCCCACCTAAACTTTAAATTTGT
>JAKRRZ010000187.1:0-28586 GCA_022627015.2 Podosphaera aphanis
TCTTTCCGTGAGTCGCGTAAATAAGGTACGTCCGACTACCCTAGTCAGTCGCGTAACTGTTGTCGTGTCGTGGACCCTTGTCCCTAATGTCGGACATCTGACTCTGAGCCCTTGGCGGCCATGACAGGCCGACCGCCATTGTCCATTGTAAGGCCTCCTATCTAACGTATGGATACAGTATATCTATCTCTAGTCCATCAATACTCTTCCTATTTATACTGACCCTTTACATTCAATACCACATAAAGTAAACCAAGCAAAACGCGCCACACCAAAACCCAAGTCTCCAACGTTAAACGTCATCGATTTTTCAGTCCTCAGTCCCTTCAATCTGCAATCCCAAGGCGTTAGGCGTTCCTGTAAGAATCTTTCCTTTCGGAACTTTGACGCTCTTTACCCCAAAACAACCGAACACGGTCAGAATCTTCAGATTCGGACAACACCGAAAAATACTCCCGACAACAAAATCATTGACAGCCTGACAAAAACTGATATCGATGTGCTCCATCTCGGAATACACTTTCTCGGTGCCAAAGACACTTTCAAATGACTCAAGAGAGATGTGACGACATGACGAAACGTCAAGGTACCTGAGTTTGTGTCCAGAGTGGGCCATGAGAGCTTCAAAGCCAGATGAAGCGAGTCCAATCCCGTTGGGATTCTTCCGTGGTTCTGCGGCGTCTACATGTCGACAGCCCGATAAATCGAGATAAGTGATAGGAGAATTGGCCCAATTAGTGAACAGCAGCGCAAATCCTTCGTCAGTCACAGTCTCGCTACCAGTGATACGAAGCTTAGTAAGCTTTTTACAGTTAGTGTGTAGGGCGATAAGCATACTATCGTCGACTTTTGGCGCTGCTTCTACAGAAAATGTTCTAAGTTCAGCACCAATAGAGTCTAGAATTTTAACAAGCGGAGTCGGGGTGAGGGGGCTAGTACTCGTAGGTCGGTATAGTTCGATACTGAAATATTCAAGTTTCGAAAGTTGAAAAACTTTTTCGAGACCCTCATCGCTCAATTTGGCGTTGTGAGATATCTTCAGTCGCTGAAGTTGTGGACAGTGAGTGATAAGAGTTTCGACAGCTTCGTCGCCAAAGTAGCTATCTGTGAAGTGTACTTTTAGCGATCTCAAATGCGAACCTTTCTCTCGGAGAAAGCGACTCCATGTTTCCTCGTCAATCAAATTTGCACCGTGAATATCAAATGTTTCTAAGTTGACAGTGGTACCCAAGAGATGATCAACGACCCTGTTTTTAAATTGGACAGCATTTCGAAGCTTCAGATGTTTGATCCTGGGAACAATTTGAAATATTCGGATATAGTCGTCTGAATTTAGCTTTGCCCCGTCAGTGATTGTTAGTGACTCGTGCTTTTGCTCAAGAAAAAGGTCTAATATAGGGGATGTTATAAGTCTCCTCTTCGAAAGAACGGCACTGAGCCTCTTGATCAAGTCAAGTGGCAAGTCTCCAAAACTCTCTGCCTCATGAACATTGTTGGCCAAAGTCTCAACACATAGCGTAACCAAGTCTTTGGCACCTGGATAGATGCCATCAAGGATATTGCTCGCATTTTTCCTTCGTGCCGCGCCTACTAAGCGTTTTTTTCTTCTTTTTTTCTCGCTTTCTTCTTTGTCCAATTCTCTTGAGCACTTGAGACAGAGAAGGCTTTGTTTCGACTTATTAGAACCAGCTCGGCTGTATACCGTTACGGAAAACCTTTTCTCACAAGACTCGCAGTTAGCCATCTGACCTACTGCCGAAAGCTGCTCCTCAAAGGATGATAGTTCTTCATCCGATAACTGATCAAATGAACTTTTAAACATCTGTCGCAGCTTTGAGGCTTTAGAAGCCTTCGAAGCTTTTATTTTCGCTATGGCTTTCTAGTGAGTAGTAAGTTTGACGTGATTTTTGATGATATACAACTGAACACTTGATTCTTACCTCTTCGTCTCTCTTCCTCTTCTTAATCTGTTCACTTGACTCATTCCTACGATTCTGAGGTGATTCACCAGTGGCTGGAGCAGTACTTTGCTCTGCCAGATGCGCGGCAAGAGCAGTAGCACGTCGAGCATCAGCATCTGCGAGTATTTGAGCTGCGCTTATGTTATGGGACTACCGTAAACACGTCAGTGATGAGACGTTGTTAAATGAGTACGCTCTTCATACGGCCAGAAAATCAGTCAAGGCAGACTGTCTGCAATTGTTAGGTTTCAGTATTTGAGAGCTGTTCGCGCACTTACGGTCCTCGAATTGAGCGAGATGACCTATTCGCTGACCTGAAATCTTGTCAGTCAAAAAGTTATAGAAATAATATGGATTATTTTCACACATTTTAGCGTTTTTTTAACTTGATCGATATTTTGCGTAAGAGTCTTTAGGATCGATCGGAAAGTGATATTAGAGGTATTCGTTTGTACATGCCCTCTGAAGTAGACCCAAATAATGTTTACATTAAGTATATTTTTGGTTGTCGCATTGGGTCCTCGAGACTTCTTTGTGTAATTGATATTTTGTGTAGTACAGCTGGGGATACCGACGGCCCAAGGTTCTTTGAGTTATGATATATCTCGCTCTCTTTTTTTTTTTTTGTTTTGGCACCCCTTGTTGTCCAAATCACTGAAAGCCTCAGCAGTCAGCCCAAATCGTAGATGGTGTATCGATGTAGAGAATTGAATGATAGAATTCCGAGAGATCTTAGTCGGTTTCTACTCTCATTAGCTTGTTAAATGTTAGCCCAGGTGTATCCAGGTCAATTTATCCTGGTAGGCCTCAGGTCTGTCATAAACTGTACACTAAGAATTGTAAACTTTGTAGCTAGTTATATAATTAATTATATGTGTCCACATGTACATCTAGTGGCATTTCTCATGATGTAGAAAATGGTCTGTAAGCTTCATTGACTGCTGGACAGAGTAAATTTGTTTTTCGAGATACCACTTTGCTGTGTAATTAATTAGGGAGAGGGCCTGGATGGTGTACCGCTACACCATCCGATCAACTCTTACGTTGACCTGCGCGCTCAAGCGATGCAGCAGAGAAATTAGAAGTTCCTTCGTATTTCCGGGGAAGAAAAGTAAGCCTCGATATTTTCATTTCACATCAGTACTAGTATCAGCGAATGCGAATTTAATTAATTACCGTACGGTACTACATGCCCAGGGAAGTCTTCTAAGCTGATTGAAAATAAAAATACTATCTGTGGTCCGTCTCACTTAGTCGCGAAAAAACTGGGCCCATCAGGCAACTCTGTCGCAGATCTCCTCGTGATAAGTTTACCGTATTAGGGTGGAGCTTGTGCACAAGCGGGTCAAAAATGACGCCAAAAATAGGTACATGTAATCCAGAAATAGAAAATCCCACCTCACGTCCCCTCCAATAGCCGAACACCGACCTCCGACCTCCGACCGGGTATTGGTCACTCCCACACCCACATGGAGGGAATTGCGCATACTTAAAGACAAAAATTTGGGTCACGTGAAGCTTCACGCCCTCCACAAATTTAACTTCGGCTCTGAAATTCTGGGTGACTTCCCATACAACAATAACAATCATCAATCGGCTACTACTTTACAACAAAGGCGTAAATTCCAATTCGGTAAAAAGCAGAAGTGTTGTGGTGGTACTTATCTAACTTTAAGTTTTCGCGGAATTTAATTCAGTAAGTTTGTGGTTGACTAGTTGTCGTTGAAAAATTAGGCAAGTTTTGTATCGCGACTAAGTGAGACGTACCGTACCACGAATAATCCTCTAAAATGTACAATGAGAGAAAGTTAAAGAGGAAAGGGAAAAAATCTCAATCCAAATGAAATCTGAGTCATTCTCTGGTGACGAGATTTATGTACCGGTGAGTATCTTTCTTTATGCCTTGTGCTCCTAGTGACTACATACACGTACGTGTACATGTATATACAGACCAAAGATGGTGTGGACATGATTACTCATACTAGTAGGGTAAATAGATAATTGGATGACTTATCATAAATAGATGAAGTCCACGTAAATTCGCGTTATTGTTTTTCAATTTAAAACACCAACCAGCGAAAAGCATGACAATACAACCTTGGTAATTAGAGAGATATGACTTGACAGTATTTACGGTATCTCCAGGTCGACATGCATACCAAACTTACCCCTGAGAACCCATTTAGCTCACTCTGATCATTCTGTACAATATACATATGTAGGCTACCGATGAGTTAGTTATTAACGACAACGTGTGTTCAAGTCGTAGAAACCTATCAAAACCTGTGGATGATCAACTTTCAAAAGTTTTACAATCAAGTTAAACAGAATACCTTGTAGAAATAAGGTATACCCTGAGAAGTTTGTAGGAATTTAGTTGTCTATGAGCAAATGGGTTAGAAGAATTCAACGCGAAACTGTTAAATTGGGCAAATTTGGAATTGTAGCCAGGTTGGGGGAAGTAAATGAACCTTTAAACGCGTGTGATTGATTAATAATGAGAGGGTGGCAAGAAAAAAAACACCCCCTTAAGGGATTATGTAAGAAGAAACAGAAACTCGTAAACTGCTAGTACAAACAGTGCGACGACTCTCGTCACGAAAAAAATTTCAACAGGATGGCGTCGACTGAACATAAATCTGTAGAGTCCGAGGGCGACTCGCCTTCCACAGTTTTTCGACCCATTATTATTCAAGACTCAGATGACTCAGATAGTACTTTATCTTCTCCAAAGGTCACGTATGAACGTACAGTGCCCAGCAGGTTAGATAATGCTCCGAATCAAAAAAATTCATCCACCGCAATCCCACATTACTATTCAACAAGAAGAAATCCCACTGTGACAACGCCAGAAGGTGCCAATGTTATAGATCTTCTGGATTCCGGAGATGAGAAACAGGTACTTTCCACGGCAAGAGATGATTGGGACCCCTCAGGAGCTTCTACGCGCAAGCGAAAGAGAAACGATATTCTTGAAGAGAACCAATTACGTAGTCCCTTAGGTATACAACCAAAGCCTGAGTCTGGAAAACAGAAAATAGTGACAGATTCAATGGAAATCGATATGTTTGTCCCAAAGCCTCACACCCCGTATTATAGTGTAGTCCCGAAAAATCAGCATGTCTCCAGATTTGCCGGAAACTTAATACAGAATCGAAGTCCAAATAACGTTCCTCATGGTTCTCCTGTCGCTAAGAAACAGAAACGCGAATCACCAACGCAAGGCTCAAAGATGAGCAACGTTTCAAGCTTAAATTCAGAGTTAATAGCCAGAGGAAAACAGAAATATCAATTTCCTGCTCAAACAAATTTGATTTCCAACCCAAATTTCAACTCTGGAACAATAGACACAGGAAAATCTCCTGCGCGAGGACCGAGCTTGGGCTACAAGTCAAACTTAGATTCCGAGTTAATTGCGAGAGGAAAGCAGACTTACCAATCGCCAACCCAAGGTTTAAATTTGAGCTACAGTGCAAAGATAAACCCCAAATTTTTGGAAAAAATAAATCACAATGGCCAGTATCAACTTAGTTCTTATTGCCGTGATCCCGGATTAAGAGGCTTTCAAGATCAAAATGGCTTAATAAACTCAAATCATGTCGGCTCACAATGCTGTCATGATCTTGGTGGAGCTTTCAGGGATAAAAAAATCCAAAATGAAATTATGGATTCTGATCTTTCTGACTTATTATCGAGTCCTTCAAACCCCCCACTAAATTCACCAGATATATCCGATAGCTCTGATGAGGGTGACTGGGATCGACCTCCCGTTTCTGGCTGGGAAGAGAGCTCCGGGTTACACGCAGTCCCTTGTAGGACTCAAAAGCAACGAGAAAGACTTGAAAATTTTCATCCAGAATTAAAATCCATGTGGCAAGAATTAGAAAGCCTCCCTCAAATCGGAGACGTCTCCATTGAGCAGCCACAGAACATCTCCCGCGAGCTGAAACCATTTCAACTTAAGGGCGTTGCATGGATGCAGGCGATGGAAAAAACAGACTGGGGTGGTGGCTTACTTGGTGGTAAGTATTCTGATATTTTAAAATTCCTTTGACATGCAATATTCTAATAAAATCGACAGATGAAATGGGCATGGGCAAAACAATTCAAGCCGTCACATTAATTATGTCTGATTGGCCTGCAAAACAACCAACTCTTGTCTTAATACCTCCTGTAGCTCTTCTGCAATGGCAGCAAGAAATTGAAGCCTACACTGAAGGAAATTTAAAGACTTTTGTCTATCATGGAACAAATGCAATGGCGAAGAAAATTTCAAAGCAAGCGATAATGAAATACAATGTTATACTGATGTCTTACAATAGCTTGGAGTCAATGTATCGCAAGCAAGAAAAAGGATTCAAGAGAAAGCTTGGAGTACACAAAGAGAAGAGTGTGATTCATCAAATTAGATTCCACAGGATTATCCTTGATGAAGCGCACAACATCAAAGTATGTTCAATAATCTCGATCTCGAAATACCAGTCACTAATCTGTGTAGTCACGTAATACAGGCTGTGCTAAAGCCTGTTTTGCTTTACAAGCAGACCATAAATGGTGTTTATCTGGAACTCCATTACAGAATCGGATCGGCGAATTCTTCTCATTGATTCGTTTCCTTGATATCAGGCCATTTACTTATTATCTCTGCAAACAGTGCCCTTGTTCCAATACGAGTTGGAAGATGGATAGCACCAATAAGTGTACGATATGTCACCACAATGGGATGCAGCATGTCTCGGTTTTCAATCAAGAACTTCTGAATCCTATTCAGAAATATGGAAACAAAGGACTAGGAGCCGAGGCATTTCGTAAACTCCGAATTCTTACCAACCGCTTCATGTTACGTCGCGTCAAGCGTGACCATTCTTCCGCTATGGAATTACCCGCAAAAGAGATTTATGTTGATCGTCAATTTTTTGGTGAAGAAGAGAATGATTTTGCATCAAGTATCATGAATAGCGGAACCAGAAAGTTTGAGACTTACGTTGCACAAGGTGTTGTACTGAACAATTACGCAAATATTTTTGGTCTAATCTTGCAAATGCGACAAGTTGCAGATCATCCTGACTTGGTGTTGAAAAAAAATGGTGAAGGTGGGCAAAATTTACTCGTATGCAGTATTTGTGACGAGACGGCCGAAGAGGCCATTCGATCATCTTGCCGACATGAATTCTGCCGTGAATGTGTGACGAATTATATGAAATCTTCTGGTACAGTGCGTTCAATCTCGATAAACTTTGGCTAATAGTTTGTAGAAGCTCCTGATTGTCCGCGTTGTCATATTCAACTTAGTATTGATCTTGAACAACCTGAAATTGAGCAGGATGAAACATTGGTTAAGAAATCATCGATTATCAATAGGATAAAAATGGAAAATTGGACCTCATCTTCCAAAATCGAGGCTTTGGTTCACGACCTATACAAACTTCGCTCAAAAAACATGACCCACAAGTCAATCATCTTCAGTCAATTTACAACGATGCTTCAACTAGTTGAGTGGCGCCTGCGCCGCGCAGGTATTACCACGGTGATGCTCGATGGAACTATGACACCTGCTCAAAGACAAGCATCTATCAATCACTTTATGAGTAATGTGAACGTTGAATGCTTTCTTGTATCCCTCAAAGCCGGTGGGGTGGCTCTCAATCTTACCGAAGCATCTAAAGTCTTCATCGTTGATCCATGGTGGAATCCAGCAGCCGAATGGCAAAGTGCTGATCGCTGCCATCGTATTGGACAGGCCAGGCCTTGCTCGATTACGAGATTATGTATTGAAGATTCAGTTGAAAGTCGGATGGTGTTATTGCAGGAGAAGAAGACGAACATGATTAACACCACCATCAACGCCGATGACGCCGCGATGGAGAGTCTGACGCCGGAAGACATGCAGTTTTTGTTCCGCGGTCTCTCCTAGATGAATAAATTTCTCTTTGTTCGGTTGGGATGGATGGATGGATGGATGGGTACGGAAGATGGCTGGGTTATAGGGTAGCGTTGGGTAGCGTTCGGTGGCGTTGCAAGCGATCTTTCAGTTATTTTCTGACACCTGGCGTCGGCCTTGGATTTTCCTCCCATGATGAAAATTTATGTCCTCTCATCTCCTCATCGAGCCCCGTATGTCCGCATCGTTGCCGACCGCCACTGCGAAGTCCGCTCGCGACATCGCGTAAATTGCGTTTCTGCGCGACCCAACCCTTTTCCCTCGTACATCTAAAGCCCCAACACCTCCCTCCACGCCTCCGCCCACATGCTCTACCAGACGCGCGCCCGTCGGTCCACGCGCGGAACTAAGCCAGCGCCGCGAGAACCGGGGCGTGGCATCCATGCGCGGCCGTCATCGTGGCGTGAACTGGCGAGGCGAGGGGACGAGCGATGAGGGCGCGTCGTTGTCGTCGTCATGGACACGTTGGGGAAGGCGGGAGACGTGGAGGGGGAGACGTGGAGGGGGAGACGTGGAGGGGGAGACGCAGTGGGAGAGCGGGGAAGCGTGGTGCAGGAAACACGCAAAAGAAATAGGTCAATGTCAACGTACGTGTCTATGGAGCTACGTTTACGGGGAGGAAAAGGTTTTTGGGAGACCGAAAATGATTCTGGTTTACTATGGAGTCTGCTGCACCGAACCCGTCTCGGATTCCCCATCCTCGCTCTCGTTCCCATCATCCTCGTCATCCTCGTCATCTTCGCTCTCCTCTGGTTCGTCCCCGCTGAGATCCACACCGTAAGCCTCGCGAAAACTCGCCAGCTCGTCGAGCCGCGCCGTGAAGCCCGAGTTGGCAAAGCTCTTGCAAATTCCCTATGGCGAGTCACCCACCGTGGTGATCCAGTCAGGAGGGGCTTACATACCTCTTTCATAATTGGGGCACAAGTCACGACGATATTAGCCGAACCGGCAGTAAAAACGGGGATCAACCAGTCGCGCATGGCCGCGATGATCTCCGCTTCAGACACATTCCGCACAGCGGTGAGTAGGTGCATGTCGTAATTATCGGGCACGTCACGGATTACGCTGTTGATAAAGTGTGACCGGCCCGCCGTGGCGAGGGTCGCTTGTTTATCGACAAGACTAGTGATGATATTGCTGATGGCACCTTCGGATATGTGCGGCTCGAGGATAGCAGTTCCATTGACGAAGGATTCAATGACGGTCTTAGCTGCAATAAAGGCCCGGTAGGCATCTGGCGAGCGGTAGACGGCGAATTGAATCCGCCCATCGGCTTCGAATTCAAAGTTTGTGCCATAGGCGAGACCTTTTCCGCGGATCGCATTCCATAGTGGTCCTTCAATTGAGTCGAGAAAAGAGATAGCCACTTTAATGGCAGGAAGGATTGGATCAGTTGGCGATGTGGGACCCTTTGCTGTACACAGACAAAAGGATGAGTCGATAGTCGGCATAGGGATAATGACGGCTCCATAGCGACCCAGATTTTGCCCATCCACGCTGAATCGTTGCGAAAGCTTGATGAGTGGAAGCAGTTCCTGGCTAGTATCAAAGTGTCTCATTAATTGCTCCCACGCTTTCACCGGCTCTTGCAGTTTTTCCATATTCGCGATGACCAAAATTCGCATATTGTTGAAAGTAAAAAGTGACCTGCGAATAGCTTCGAGGGAAGCAATCACTGCTTTGGAGTCCTGTATGAAAAGCTTCTTGAGTCTCGTCATATAGGTCGCCTTGACAAGAGTATTTCTCGCCTTGACGCTAGATTCTTTATCAAGATGGATCATGGTATCGACCGCACTCATCATAGTGTAGCCGTCTCGCCTTGATTCTGGAAGCTCAGCGAGAATTTTAGCTATTTCAGCACCAAGCCTTGTTTCATCGAAGACGCTGTCGAACATCATTGTCCGGATCCATTCAATTGCAGTGGCGTACTTTTCCGGTTCGACCTGGAGTCGAATCGTAAGCCCCTCGGGATGAGCAACGGCTCCTCCGCCATCTATTGAATAGTTCACGGTATCTTGTTCTAGTTTGGTGACTACTTCCTCGAAATCAATCTTTTTACCATCCTTTACGATAGGAGTATTGAAGAAATTGTCAAGAAACAATGGCAGTAGTGGTCGATAATTTGTTGCAATTTCTGACGTTCCAAGAAGAATTGTGAGGTGCACAAAATTTGTCGGGACATGTTCAAACTGTATGAATAATGGGAGCTCAGATGGTTCCTGATCAATCAGTCTCTGAATATAATTTGAGGGCTTACCGAGCTTTTTTGCTAGACCAGATCGTGCAGTTATGGACTCGATAAAATGAATTGATGCAACTCCTGGCACAGGAAATTGCTCCAGTATTGAAGTTGGTATCTCTAGATCGTTTTTTGCAATCGCAGCTTTTAACTTTTCTGCTAAACTTGCCAAGCCTTCTGGACCAAGATCTTTTTTTCGCGTCTCGATCCGCGCCTTCTCATTTGACTTGATCATGTCTGCCATTTCTTTGGATGGTGTTCCAAGGAGAGAGATACGGGGAGCATCTGATATCCACTTCTTTAGAAAGGCACGCCAATCATCATCAGACCACTTTTCTAGAATATCATATTCCTTAATCGAACTTAGATGTTTCAGGGTTGACCCGTCTCGCTTCCCGAACAGAAAGTCACCAATAATTTTGTTGGCAAAGAAATCAGGAGAACTTTCTGCTTGGAATTTGAGTTGCCTTTTCTGTCGGGATATGCAGTCAAGGAGATATGGCATATTAAGAGGTTGCGAAGAAACTTCTTTCAGGAGTTCAAAAATTCTGTTCTCAACAAAAGATAGTTTATCTGTTGCTACACCTGAGGATTGAAACCAAATGACAGAGTTCGGTCTTTCGTCCACATCATATCCTATAGAGCTAGCAAGTCCCTCTTTCTCTACTAAGGCATTTTCTAGGATTGACACGGATGAACCGGTAAGATAAGTGAGAATAATATCTAAAGCTGCTGTCGAGACTGGGTCATTACAATCAGGTCCAAACAAGGCGGTCATAATCTCTCCCATGGATTCATCTTCTTCTGGGAAATCTATCGCCTCAATGATAGTCGCTGAGATAGCGGGTGGCTGAGCAGACTCAACCCATGGACTGAACAGATTAGCAAGAATCCCAATTCTTCGACTGGCCCTTGCTTACCGTCGAAAGGGTGTGTCAGGAGAAGGAACGTCACTTAATATACCATCTTCGAAGTTATCTAATATCTGAAGAAGGTGATCCTGATCGATCTCTCCAACTATGACTAAACACAAGTTTTTTGGCTGGTACATTTCCTTGTGAAATGTGCGTATTCGATCCGGAGTTAAGACCCTTAAATTCTCCATTAGCCCCCCCGTCTCATACCGGAACCCAACGTTTTCGGGATATAGAAGCCGTCGGGCTCTCAGGTCCATGATTTCATCGCCAGTGTTTTGAATAGCTTGCATTTCAGAATAAACAACACCAGCATCATTTCCCTCTCCATCAACGTGATGAACTTCAGTGTAACAGCCCTCATCAGTTAAGGTCGGAATGATCACGTGCTCTAGATAAACTGGTAAAATCTGGGCAAATCCTTCCCATCCCGCGGATTCAAGAGTATATGCAGTATGATCATTCGCTGTCCAGGCATTTGTTCTCGAGTAAGCTCTTGATGCGAGATTATCCAATAACCCTTTATATCTGTAGTTTTTAGATCCCATGAAGACTAGATGTTCCAAGGTGTGTGGTGCACCAGAATCATCCATAATTTCTGTTGCTAAAGCAAAATAGCCATATACTTTTGGTCCTTCCTGATTTACCACGACAAGATGAATACCCGTTCTTTCCGACTCATATTGTGATATTGAGACGGGCGAATAATCTGTAACAAATTCCTGGATCTTTCGATAATGAGATGCCTCTTTATCGCCGTGCATGATGAATGTTTGTTCCTTATCGGGTTGGTGTTGTTGCTGTGAATGAGAGTGGAAGTTCGTAAATCGGTCGCTGAGTTAAATTAGCCAAGTAAATTAGCCAAGTAAATTATCCACAATCCTAAAATTGTAAACATGATCGTTTTCCATGATTAATTTAAATGGTGAGAATTTGACATGCCGCCGCCGAGTTAGAGAAATATAGTGATCCTAGACACTTGTCGTTGTCGTTGGTTCAGTCCATGAACGAGGTTGCAGTCGTGATGTTGAAAGATGGATGGAATTTGATGTGCTGATGAAGGAAAATCATATATTTGAGATGCTGATATCTTTTGACTTGGACAGTAGTCACTGGACTCTATCATCCTTATTCAAACCACTCGACGACCACTTGGTTTAAGGTGGTGGCAGAGATTAGAGAGTCGCATCACCGAAGGAGCTCCTTGTATCTCTCGTTACAATAGCCAAATAAGAGTAAGGATTACAACAGACCAATTGACTGTCCGTAGTATAAGATAATTGAGGTCCCTATATGAGATGCGAGAGCTCTTAACACAACCACGGGGACAACCACGCACTAATGATATTGGGTTGGGAAGAAAAAGGGATTCAACGAATTGCGAATACAAGTGGGTGAAGTTGCTACAAATCCTACGTGAAGAGTTATGTTTACTAATGATTAAATAATAGTCTTCCAGCGACGAGCGAGATGCCGCTTCTCCATCTACGAGACTTCTTTTTCTCACCGCCCTTTTCATAACAATTACTGAATAAATTATAAATTCTTCCGTCTCGCTCTAATAATTGTGTCTCACAGTTAGATGTGCATGATGTGGTTTGACAAATAGTATCATTGCGAGTACTTGGAGCGATTCAGCTGGACTGGATAGGATGTGGAAAGAGATATGAGGATCTAATGAACTTGCAACCTTTGGAGGAAAAACATATATAAGATCTCGTTCAAGCCTCCTCTGACATGATATTGGCCCCGAGTCTTCAGCCCAATCAACACGTTGCTTTGGACAAAAAAACTTACACTTTTATCTTGAAGACGTTGTTTGTCAAGTATTAAGGCGCACATATGGACAATGGACTTGGTTATGATACCCACGGAGTAACGGCGTTAAGATTATAATAACTAAACACATCTCATTTCGCTTACACAAACCACATATATAAACTTATCTGTAGAGTTTACTTAGATCTTTAGCTTTATTGCTTTATTTAATCTTTACCTTGAGTTCTTGCCTGTCGTACATTTCCCTTTTCGTGACATTGTTCACCCTTGTTTACATATCTGCGACTCTGGAAAGCGGATAGATAGATAAATTGAGTGCCATGCAAACCTTGCCTGGTATTTGGCACCAAATTTTAAATTTTGATTTTGACGAAGATGATGTGGCTATACACAGTGATATTAGAGCAAGGATTAAAGGGTTTCCTCTCGATCCAAAGGTAGTGGTGATGATGCTTCACCACAATAATAAAACCCGAACGGTACAGTTATGGTCTAGACTGTGGCAAATTAACTTCACTCAGCCCAGCGAGCCATCTTATCATATCAAGACGAACAAGTCGGAAGACTTCCTTCATATATCCTCGTTGGGTGTTTCAGATTTAACACTACATGCATTTGGACAGAGCTGACGTTGAGAGGTTCAAAAATTGCTTGTTTTCCTATACCTGAAAGGATATGAAAAAACTCTGCCACCAACGAACCGTGAAAGAGTTATGGACTGGAACACTTTTCGTAGTTGGATTTGAAGAGAAGAGAAAAATAATGATAATTATCTTCAGATGAAAACCCATGCTATCACCATGGCCCTGAACTCTGTCATGTCAATTTGACTTTGGTATGACTTAAACAGACTACATCATTTACATGTTAGAGTGAACGAGTACAGTCAAGTCTATCTCTAAAGATAATATGAACGCCCCCGATCGCCCTGACGATTTGAGCAGGTATCGTTATACTTTGTTTCGCCAAAGCCAAACTTAATTGTCGTGGGCTTGACCCTCGCCCAAAGAGTCCCGTCAAAAACTGACTTATGTGTCTCCTACACTTTGACATGATGGGAAATACATGTAGTTGGTTCTGATACAAAAAATCAAGGCAGAGAATGTTTGACCTTGATAATTTATGGTCACGTGCGCCTAAGTTTGTGACTTTGCCTTCTACAACTGTTTTTTGACAATTTATTCACAAATATCCCGACAACAAACAACATTAAAGTCATGGATGATGGAAGAAAATCCATGATACCTGATAAACCTAACAAGACTCGAGGATGACGTATAACTTAGGACCTTACCAGCTAGGCGACTTCAGATGAAATCTATCTTCTGTCATTCCCTAAACTTTGGCAACTCGCCACTTGGGAAGGAAAATTGTCTATATATCCCATAGGCATGCTCCATTATGCCTCAAGCAACATTGACTGTTTCTTTTGTACCTTTAATGTTTGATTCCTAATCTTATTCCTTTCTCTTAATCTTCAACTTTTACTTCATTTAATACCTCTTCATACAAATACCGCAGGCTTTCGGTTGTATACATATCACTTTTTATAATTTATCTCGATTTTTTTCCACATGAGTTCATTGTTTTTCACCTTTGTAGCTTTCTTTTGCGCCTTTGTCTGCGCCTACAGTCCGACTCAAAGCACATTCAGTGTGAATCATTTTTATGGCAGGAATAATCTAATCACTGCACGCATGGATCCGATTCTCTATCCTGGGCTTCCATCGGGTCACGTGCATGTGGTCCAAGGAGGGAATGCGTTTTCTCTATCAATGACCGATGACCAGGCACTAAAATCAACCTGTACGACATCTTTGGTGAAGAATGACAAAAGCAATTACTGGACTCCGGCTCTCTACTTTCAGGATCCTAAAACTGGCGAGTTCGAGGCCGTAGAATTAGCTTATATGCAGGTCTACTACTTGTAAGTTGCTCGATCCGATATCTCGCTAAAGTCCCTTTATGTTTCTCTACATGTGATTTGATGATACTAATTCATGATATCTAGTTTCGAAGCAACAACTGATGAAATCAAAGCTTTCCCGCCAGGTCTCCAAATTGTCGTGGGCGACCCAGAACTTCGAACTCCCCCTGTTACTGGTGGCAGAGGTATTCACGATCTTGCTGATGGCGCTCCCCAACCGGTTCAATGGACCTGCCCCAGATCCGACAAGACATTGCCCCTTTATCCCGTCGATTCGGATGGGCGCCATGGAGTCGGCATTCAAGATCCAAAAAACGCCGAAGCGGGCGTCGGATTCCCAGACCAAAATTGTGATGGTTTCGCCTCGCCTCTCCGCGCAGATATTCATTTTCCGTCATGCTACAACCCCGCCGCAGGCTTAAGAGACTATAAAAACAACATGCAGTTTACGACGAATGGTAATTGTCCAAAAGGTTGGATTCATGTGCCTCATCTCTTTTATGAGGTCTATTGGAATACACCAGCGTTTGCAAGTCGCTGGACTCCAGGGAAAGGCACCCAGCCTTTTGTGCTCTCTAATGGGGACCCTACCGGGTACAGTCTTCACGGTGACTTCATCTCAGGCTGGGACGTGGAGACGCTGCAACAGATTATCGATAATTGTAACACGGGCACTAGCGCAATCGACACTTGCCCCGGACTGATCGGTGGCCTAGAAGACCCGTCTTCGACATGCAGTCTTCCAAACCCTTTTCCTGGCGATATCATCTCCGGCATCATGTCATCACTGCCGGGCAAAAATCCCATTGAGGCCTGGGGGAGTATGCAGAATGCCTTGCGCGAACCTGCCAAGGCCCTTGAAGCTAGAGCAGTTACATCTTCGCTTTCCTCGATTCCCGTGTTCGAGAACACATTAGAATCACCTATGCGCTCACATATCTCAGAGAGCGAATGGTCATATTTGGGCTGCTACTCCAACACAGTCCGTGGACCGCGATTCATACCGAGCGTGGTGGAAGCTGATCTAGAAACCAAGGCGGTATCGAATAGCAACTGTATCACGTCCTGTCACACGGCGGGATACGCTGTCGCGGGTACGGAATTCGGCAAGTATGTCATGCTCTCCTCCCTTGCTCGCGCTGTCTCCCGGCGCACCACGCTAACGCTTGTCACAGCCACTGTTTCTGTACTAACTCCCTTTCTTCCTTTCAGGATCTGCCCGCGTCCGCCTGCAACATGACCTGCGCCGGCAACTCTGCGCAGATCTGCGGCGGGAGCCGCGCACTCAGCGTCTACTCACGCACACCGTCGGACGCCACGTCGTAACGCGCGCTGCGCTCATGCGAGCTTTGCCCTCAGATCTCTCTTGCCACGCACGCTACACTAGAAGCCCGTGCTACGCCCTGTCATCTTCACTTCTTCATGTATATTTCCCAGACCAAAGTTTTCTCGTCTCATCATCATCATCTTCTTCTTATGTATGTTTTTTAAAGCCCCTCGCTCGTCCCGACCCAGGCACCCACCGCGTCCTTCGAATGCGTCACCATCCAGTCTCATCGATTCGCGAAGTACGCGTGCGTTGTCGCGCGCAGATATCCCGCGCGGACCGACGCACCGGCTGCGCTATCCGCCCACCCGCACTGCGCAGTCACTGGAAAACAAGACGTCGTTGTTGTGCATCCGCCACCGCTACGACTCCTCTTCCGCTCAACAAAGGCATGTCTCAACTCGGACTCGGGTCGCACAAGACTCGCTTTGGTTCCGTGTGGTGATTTTGTGTCGCTGCACCGGCGACAGATGTCGTCTCGTACGCCTCGCACGCCTCGCACAGTGCTCCAGGTACATTGGTGAGAGAAGGGGGGGATGCGTCACGTGGAGACAGATATTTACCGACTACTTCACACAGATGGGATGGGAGCTTGGTCGGTTGGTGAAGCAAGTTCGTGGAGTCTTTGTAAATAGATAGATCAGATTGAGAAGAGTTAATGAGAGCCACATTACTCACCGATAATCAGATTAATTACTTGGGGCACGTTTCGCTTGGCAACATATTTCGCTTCTTTCATTGGTCACAAGTTCAGTACAATACCAAAATTCGCTTTCTAGTCTCTATCTTCATTTGCTAATCTTCATTTGTCTCTTGAATGCTGACTTCTATATACTAGAAGGTTAAAGTATTAATCTAACACGCGTCCTGCAACCGCAGCTCCACTCTTGTCTTTGGTTTGCGTCTTTCGTAGTGTCCTCCCCATTTGTATCTCACCCAGCAGAGCTGCTGGTCTAGCCACAGGCGCGCCAGCACCAGATGTAGGCATGGGAGGAGGGGGAGGTGGCCCATTGGATCCAGGCATTGGAGGTGGAGGAGGTGCACCAAAGCTTGGAACAGTTGGAGGCGGTGGCGGTGGCAAAGGAGGTCCACTTGGTATCGATTTAGAAGATTCCATGGGTAGGGAAGAATCTTTTGTTAGGAAATTATCATTGGATGAAGAGACTGCTCCACCTGCAGCTGAAATTGGTCGAGGTGGGTCCATAGTGCCGAAAAGAATCGAGGCAAGATGACGAGCATTACCAGCTCCAGGGCCTTCATCATCCGAGTTTTCATCGTCATCTCTATCAGAGTCAAAAACAGACCACTCATCGTCTTCCGGGCGGACACGATTCCTGTTACCGGTAGGCTGTGTTGTAAGGATTTGGACAACGGATTCCTGAGATGGTACACGATGAAATGGATTATTTGGCTGTGCAGAAATTGGCCCTTCAGCACTAGTTTGCGCAAGTTTCTTCAGGAAAGGATTTTTAGACTCGGTTTCGACGGGTAAAGCATTGGGCGAAAGTGAGGGATTGGGTGAAGCTACAGGTGTAGTTTGAGTTGGCACCTCTACTGGCTCAACTACTGTCTCACTTACAATAGCAATTGGTGTCTGGGGCGTAACCTGCTCTGGTGATTCATCATCACTTGAATCTTCATCATCATCAATGGATTCTAATTGACGCTGTAACTCTCGTTCACGCGCTTGAGCAGCTTCAATTTCCGCGCGTTGAACAGCTAGTCGGGTTTCTTGTTCTTTGGCTTTAGATTGAGCAGCTTTCCTTTTCAGCTTCTCCTGTTCTTTCTTAGCCTTTCCAGCTTTCACCTTTTCTTCCAAAGCCTTTAGACGAGACTCTGAAGCTTCACGTTCCTTGGCAATTTCTGCTTCTTGACGAGCAGTGTCGTCCCTAATAAATTAGCTCTTAATCATAAGGGTTAGAAGAAGCCTTGTTGACTTACTCAGCATCATCTGGTTTAATTTCCGTTCTTTCTTGCTCGTTTTGAGTTATAATTTCTTTGCGAGTATTGGCATCATTCTTAAAAGATTTTCTTGAGGGGGGTGGGGGAGGATGTTTTGCTGTAGTACTTTCTCTGGGAACAGCAGAAATTGGTTCTGGAACAGTTGGCTCATTTTTTATTCTTGCTTGTATTTCAGCTTCACGCTTAGCATCTTCTTCCTCTGCCTGTCGTAGCTTTGCAGCTCGCTCATTCTTATCCCTTTCGAGTCGCTGTTGTGCAGATTCTCCAGATTTAGATGGGGCTCTTATTCCAAGCGCAGCTAAGCGTTCAGCCATCCTCTGCTCCGCCTGTTTTTTAATATATGCCGACCGATCTTCTGGGGTCATCTGCTGCGATTCATTGCCACTAGTTCCTACAACAGGAGGAGACTTTGATTGCGGTGTATTGATTGACACAGAGGGCGCATATCTTTCATTTTGAGTATTATCTTTCGAGATACCGCCCTCTATTTTCAATCGAGCGGTCCGACTTGATTGTTGCAAATCAAAGATAAAATCCCGAACTTCATCTTCAACACCCAGACCATCCTCCCACCTTCTTTTTTCGTGTTCACTCGTAGAATCCTTGGTTCCATCTACGAGGCTGTCATTTAAGCCTTGAGAAAATTGACGAACACTCTCTTCAACATCTTTGACCATACGCTCATTATTTTCTCTCTCAGTCTTTATCTTGAGATTTTCTTCCTCGAGGCGCTTTGTAGCCCCGAGATCTACATCATCAACTTGAACCTTCTTGCCCATAAGAGCTGCAGACCGCTGCTGCATCATTGCCTTAGCTCTAGCTTTGAGTCGATCTGATTCAGTAATAGTACCGCCAGCTCCAGATCCAATGATAGTTGGAGCACTTCCAGGATGAGCCTTAGCATCTTTCAGTCGAAATAGCTCTACCTTAGCATCGGCAATCCTTCTTTCAGTTTTCCGGATTTCCGACGCTATCTCCGGTAGCTTATCAGTCAATGCCTGAAGTTGACGTTTGAGGGCCCGACGCTCAGCACTCGAATCGACACTTCGAAATACCGCATCAGGATGTGAATCAATATCTTGCTGGGTACAACGGATCCTACGGAATAAATCCTCTGCATCACGACGATCCTGTCGTTCGAGAGCATCGTCTTTGTCAGCCATATTTTCGTCCTTAAAGTCCATTGCGTCAAGCATCACTTGTTTTTCGTGGATTTTCTTTCTAAGCTGCTCTATCGAAACTTCTTCATCCGAGGCCTTAGGAGCTGGAGAGGAGTTACGAGAGACGTTGCTGCCTGGTCTTCGACGAGCGCTAGATTTGTATCCAAAATCATCATCATTATTTTTATAAACTGTCGCATCTTTACGGCCGCTATTACCAGGGCTATGATCATTACGAAATGAATGGTTTTTGAGGTAGCTGACACCAGTTTTTTGAGGTAGTAAGCTTGCTCCGGAATTCTTCCTGAAGTCCGATTCTTGGAGAAGTAGAGATTTGATCGTACCAACAGAATCATTAAAATTTCGAGTGGAAGGGGGTACAAGCTCTGGAGGCAGCTGAGCAGGCAATGGATATCCGTTAAGTTTTCGGTAGATTAAGTGCATTGCGACCGAAAATTCGTCCATATTGAGTCGACCTTTGTTTCCATGATCAGCCAAGGTCCAGATCCGTTCTAAATCTGGTTTCTCGAGACCACTTTGACCGAATACTTCAATAGCAACATCTCCACCAATGAAGCCTTTACCAAAGCCATCCCATGCTTTGAACACAGAATCATATCTCTTTTTTTCTTCTTTCGTGACAGCCCATGGAATAACTGCATTTCCTTGTAGCCCAGACATTGTAAATGAGCCCTGCTCACGTCCTTGTTGGGGCATCATTCGAGACTGGAGAAGATCAATATTAGGCAAGCCGGTTGCAGGAGTATTGGCAAGCCCCCATTGACCTGGAATTCCAGTAGGTTGACTATTTAATGGAGCTAGATTGCCTCCTAAATTGTTTGGAGCAGAATTGAGACCCTGGATTGTACCCATCCCGTTAGGAATTGGGGGAACAGGGGGTGCATTTTGTGTATAGCTGGTCAAAGATAAATTTGGAGCACTTTGAAATCCAGTTGGGTTTGGTTGCAGACCGTGCTGATTACCAGTGTACCCAATTTGCATTGGCTGCTGAAACCTGGCTTGTTGTTGCTGCTGCTGCTGCTGAAATCCACTTGGTCTAGTAAGTTGTGACCCAGGAAAGCCAGTCATTTGAGAGATTAATAAATTGGAATTCAATTGAACTGGTTGGGGCTGTTCAATAGTAGGAGGGGAGCCTGCACTTTGGAGGAAAGATAATTCTGAGTTATTGATATTCATTCTCTGTCCAGATTCTACTCCATCCTCTGCTACTCCGAAATTGATTATGTCTACCATGCTGGAGACCTCATTCCTTATGTTATCAGGTAATACGGTTGGTAATTGCTTGCCGACAAGTTTTAAATTGCAGAGATACATGGCAAGTGCAAACTCGGGGAAATGTAGTTGGCCTGCTCTCGTCGTATCTGCCAACGTCCTGAAATATAGTTAGCACAACTTGAGCAGTAATAGAGTCAATTAAAATACCAAATCTGGGATAGACTATTTCCGTCCAGTTTTGATCGTAAAAGTATATCTCTTGATTTCTCTCCCGACAAAGTCTGGCCGCTTCCAACAGCCGACTTGAATAATGTCTCAAACTTTGCTTGATCTTGGGCACTAATAAATGAAAGTCGGATATTAGGAATTTTTGCACCAGTCTGAGCTTTCAAAGCTCGCCTCCCTCTCCCTTGTGCTGTAGATGGTAACGACTTGAAACTATCAGCCATGGCTGCAAATCCAGTAGGCTGGGGTTGAATGGGAGCTACAGGTAGCTGTACTTGTTGATTCTGGTTCTGGTATTGTTGAGGTATCTGTGGTAGTGGAGGGGCTCCAGTTTGAAAGCTTTGCTGTAGAGGGGACTGTCCATTGTTGAATGATGAGACTTGTTGAAAGCCTGTCTGCTGTGGCTGCATTTGTTGCATTTGGAGGCTATTTGGCCGGGCGGGTACATAGCCAGTATAGCTCGGCTGTAGTGGAGCTTGTCCATATCCTGATGGGTTAAGGAAGTTCTGCTGTGGTTGCTGTTGTAGTTGTAGTTGCTGCTGCTGCTGCTGCTGCTGCTGCTGCTGCTGTGGTTGAAATTGCTGGTACATTTGAGGTCCTCCTGGACCTTGAGAAACATTCTGTCCTCCGAGATGTGAGTTTGATCCTGGGAACATGATTGTACAAAGGGTAATCTAAATAGAGGATAAAAATTTTAGTTATGTCTGAAAGAGTTGCATGCTACATGTGCAAGCTCATCGAGAACATCCCAAAGTGATGATGCTCAACCTCAGACGTAACACCTAATCAGCCTCATTGACACTCTTGCTAGTTTATTATTGTTATTCCGGGGCTTAATCAATAAAATTTATATGGCGAGTAACCATCAATCGGATCGGACATGTTAGTTATACTTTGTAATGGGATATTCTTAGAATTAACTACAAAATATCTACGTGAATTCATTCAGGAGCCACCCAATTTCATTGCGAACTTAACAATAAATAATGCCAGATGACTCTTGATAGTTGTACTTATTTGCTTTAATTTTCTTGCATTTCTACATGCTGTGACTAACTTGTTCTACTGAAATCTGACATAATGGTTGTCTGTGAGTAGATCATCTAATGGTGAAGTGATGGTTATCCATCACGACGAAGGGCATAATGTAGGTCATGTGATACAACATCTACTATTGGCCACCCCACACACCAAGATACCCCACATCTTGAACTCGATAAGCCCGTTCTCCAAGAACATCATCAGTCAATAGGAAAAGACAGTTGTCGTCTGTTATCTTGACCAAACCGCTTATGAGCCCTGCACTAACTACTTCCAATCACACGATTATTAGGGCGATCTTGGATTATATTGAGTTTTGCTCAAGCACAACCCGCGAGCCTCCCAAGTTATCTAATATTCATACACTAAAAAACTTAGATATCCACCATATGAAGAGGTATGTTATTAGCTTTGGAAACTAATCATACGAAAATCATCTTTGAAGGAGGATCCAGATATTTCAGAAGTCTGGGTATGAAGACATCTGGAATTCTGCAAGGATCCATCGACATAAATCTCAAGTGACTGAGTGATTGAGTTGCTGGGTCACGGAAACCTTAAAGATGGATAAGAGAGGAACAAAGACCCTTAGTGTACCAACACCCGAGGGAATAGCAGGCTAGGCCGTTCTTTTACAAATTTGTAATAACTATACAAGTAGTTTGTGATTGGCTGTGCCCAGAATGAGGATGGTCGCTAGCACCACCCCGACTGAGATACAGGTACAGGTATATGAAGGCTCGGGATCTCGAGGATGATCGGTAACGTACGTACAGATAGAAAAATCCCGAGAAAATGTCTGTTGAGGGCGTCGTATGGTACATACCGAACGGGATCGGCAGGGTACGAATCAATGCATATCAGGAAGGGTCTAAGTAAGTGCAGTAGGTGCCGAAGGAGGCGAGGATACGAGATTCACGTTAACGGAGTTCCAATAGGGCACTCAGGGAGCATAAAGAGTTGAGTCGACTTGTTAGATAGGTTCTTTAAGAAAAGATATTTCGATTTTGTTGTTATTGTCTTTTGAGTACCTCCAAATTCAGTGAACCGTTACATAGTTTCGTACCTCCAAGATGTTTAGCTGTTAAGAGGCCTCGAAGTCTCCATTAATCGGGCTCTTTCGGGAGCGTCAGATCATCGGGATTGTGTAGCGCCTGTAGACTGAGCTAATTAATCGACACTTTGCCCTTATGGCCTGGCATTGTTGCGCCGACTCGACGAAAATATGCAGACAAGGTGTCGTCTGCAATTCGTATTGCTAATATATTAATCTTTCAGGTATCCGCTATCTTGGGATGTTTTGTCAGCTTTATGTTTATCAACGTATTTTATGGTTGAATTCTGCTCCATTTGGTCAATTTTGCCACGCATGACTTGTTGGAAACTCTGCGAGACGGGTTTCATACATTGGAACATCGAGATCAATTAGACGTTTGAGCCTAGTTGGGAGGATTTGGTACAAAGAATGATTGTTCATGCTGTCTGGGACACCTTATGTTTTATCATTAACTGATGGGGGTGTATCAACTTCACTAGCGCCTACAGCTCTCACAGCATTTTTGTATATACCTTGTGGTTACTTTGACTTCTATACTAGAATAAGGAAAAACTGATTATATTCATTTTACACACGAAGTTTAGAGATACTGTGATATACATCCTCAGAGAGATTTTTTGCCTCAGAGAATCGTGATACAGTAATCATCTTAACATGACTAATCTCTTTGTGCTTCATATTTTGATGCAGAATCATCAGCATCATCATGCTATCTAAATCGGGCTCATGTCTCCTTAGCCATGAGATATTTCCCACCATTCCGAATAGCCGCTCTACTGACAACGTTGAAATTGGAATGCAAAGGAAATGTTCCACTGCAGCAGCAAGGAAAGGATATTCGTCCTGGTGATTGAGCCACCACTTCAAAACCCAATCTTTAGATTCCGTCTCAATGGTGTAAGGAATGGGATTTTCACTGAAGTAGCGGTCGAAAGAAGATTGAGTATCCAGAGTTCTCATACGTTTTTGCATCCTCGTCTGGATTGTCATTTCATTGTTTGACGAGACTATATCAGGTGTAATCCTCGAATTCCTACCTTCGAGGTCGCCAAAAATTTTTCTCATATTTTCTTGCATCATTGATACAATGAGCATCCCTGAGTTATTATCTTCTCTTAGACTTTCAATGATAAAGTCTCCTTTCAGTCGTGGATCAAGCATTGAAAATGTATAAAAAGTGACAATGCTATCTGCCTCCAGAAAGTATTTTTTAAATTTCTTTTGACCATTTTTAAATGCAGCACGGAAACTGTGAGATATATTCTGATATTTGCCTGATCCAGTAGCAACTTCGTCAAGGTACTCGTAAAGCTGAAAATAAATGGGTGCTGCGAGATTTATCTTACTTTCACGTTTGGATAATTCGTCCATGCATGACTGCATTCTTTCGAGCAGTCCCACGATGAGTTGGATCTCATCCCAGTCGCCATCAGTTATAAAAAAGAGATCTGATTTCGAGGAGAGGAAAGCAGTAATTTTTACCCGAGCGGAAACAGCGTCTGCAAGCATTCTATACGTTGAATTCCATGTTTTATCAAAATCATACTAGATCATTTTAGGTATCAGCTCGTGAGTTTGGCATATATCCTTGAACTGTTCTCTTCTTTGGGGGTTCCTATCGATCTATATTGCAAGACATCTGATCTTTTCAATTGCTGACAAAGTGGATGAAGTATTAA
Organism: Podosphaera aphanis; assembly: GCA_022627015.2. Classification (NCBI taxonomy): domain Eukaryota; kingdom Fungi; phylum Ascomycota; class Leotiomycetes; order Helotiales; family Erysiphaceae; genus Podosphaera; species Podosphaera aphanis. The sequence goes on from JAKRRZ010000187.1 coordinate 24,449, forward strand.
TTTCATTTGATGCAAGTCTATCGCACCAAGTTCTCCCCTCGGAGATGTTTCCAGCTTTTAGCAGAATCAACATATCTTTTATCATAAGGTTTAAAGTATAAGCTAAGCACCTTATATGCGCATTTGAGTCTATAATTTTCGTTCTCAGAGGAGTTAATTTGTCAAAAAGGCAAGATGATGCCGCGAAATAAATGGGAGCATGGCCAGCAGTGAAGGGATTTACTTTATTTGTAGGATTTAATTCCCTAATTGTTAAAATTATGACACTTGCAATATCTTCTCCCGTATATTCGCGAGTAACTTCTCGCAAATCTAAGAGTATTTCTTTATATTCAAAATCCGGGCAAATCCATGACCCCGTGAGATCCAGTAAGCTGTAGTGATCTTCGATTGTCCAAATATCAAAAGACGAGGCGATTGCGGAACAATTGACAGATAGAATCTGCTTCAGCTTTAGCTTTAGCCTCTCCTCTGCGAATCTCTCTAGCATTAGCTTCTCGACTTTCTGTCTGCACGCAAAGGCTGATTAGCCAATCTCGAATAGAAGCTGTTCAAAAAAAGGCTCAACAATGATAGAAAATGGCTGCAATGTATGTATCATAAAATTCAAGATACGTCCTTCTTTGGTCCCCCTCTGCGGCCGATGGTTTGTCATTTGATGCAAGAAGCCTTGCTTGACTGATACATTGGTTATCAGTATATCTTTCTGATACCGTGTTTTTGAAGATGCAATTGCATATTTGAAGTGCTTCCTTGTCTTTTGCTTCCTGATGTCTGTCATTCACATCTATGTTAAGATTTCTAAGAATATCAAAAGATGTGTTCAGTAAAGTTATAATTCAAAACGCTTGATCCTTTTCCTATGGTAAACACCACGGTACTTATAATTACAAGATTCTAGGAAAGGAAGAGATGATTCTCCGTTCGTACATAATTTTCCCTTTAAACATGGTACTGAAAAAATCTTCCGGGTGCCGAGTTTCAACAGGCGCCATCCGATCTTTGTCGGGAACAAACACAAACTGAAACATACGAATGTGTTGAAAACATCAAATGTTTGTGTTTCCAACAATCTATTCCCTTGTACGTCCCTAAATCTGCACTTGATAATCCAATTTTTTAGATTCTTATTTTTAGATCTTCTACTTATCCACGGCTCATCAATCTCTATGGAATCAAAGTGATCCCAGATCCATTTACTACGACTTCGACACACTTCGACTAACGAACTATCGTTTGAGGTATTTGATGGGGTAGAGGATGAAGACAGAATATTGTCGGTAGAAAATACGGGTTATAGCGCCACCGGTACGGCATTGGCTGAGGTTTTAGTTAGATGGGCTAGACAGCACGAAGTGAAATATTTAGGCGCATACTGATGACGAAGTCAGATGAAATTGGGTTTTGATCGGAGCCGATAAACACTCCATCGTCCTCCTCAGTCATTAGATCTACGACTGATCTCTTCGTCGGAATCATCATTAAGCAGATGGTTTTCCAGACGAGATCTTCGTGACTTCATTGAGAAGCAAAAGGTAGACGTTCAAATAAGTACAAACATGTGTAAATGTGTGTACATTTATTTATTTATTTATATCATTTTTGTGTATGCAGCCTTCAGGCTATGACACGAATGACCCTGGTGCAGTACATGAAGCGATGTTTCAACATGAAATAGGGGGCACTCACACCGAACATCATTTGAAGACATAACTCGAAGTCAGGCGCCTTACAGCCCTTTCTACACTCAACCGTACATGTCTGCCGCAGGAACGAATTTCAGCCACTCACGGCTGTTCCAGACATGTTCTATTGGATCAAGATCTGGAGAGAACGGTGGCCATTCTAGAGGAACAATATTTCTTTCGCTTAGTTCTCGCTTTGTTCGGGCCGCCGAATGGGAGGGTGCGTTATCCTGCATCACCACTAAATCTGGTCTCATTGAGGCCGTACGATGGATGAGAGGTACTATCCTTTCACTGTAGCGTTCAGCGGTTATCGAACCCCATTCTTTCTCCCAAAACAAGCAAGGCCCTTTCTCACTCCCAAAAAAAGATCCCCGAAACATCCATCCAATTCGCCTTCGAAAGTTGCTAACAACACATATGTTGTCTTAGACCTCATCTGGCTAAGTCAAGGGATTAGATTAAGAACTTAAAATAAAAGGATATTTGAAGGCAATACCAACCTTTCTTGTGAACCAACATCTAGTATACCTACCATCAGTCACTCAACTTTCATCAGTCCAGAGTACTCGCATCCAATTTTCTTTCTCCCAGTGGAGATGATTTCTAACAAAATCATATCGCTTTCTCAAATTTTCTGGGGAAAGTGGAGGTTTCGAAGCGGCGATCCTTCAAGTATAACCCCTATTTTTCATTTCCCGCTCAATTACTTTTTCACTTACACCAAAGTGCGGGAAGACAACATTTGCTACCTCAAAGTAGGGCATTTGATGGCCTTCTTGAGAGGAAGTTATGTAAGGAAGCTTCCACTTCGTCGATTTGTGCACTGCTGAGTAAAGGGTACCGCCCACTAGACTTTTTGGGGGTGAGCTTAGTAGTGTTCATAGCATATCGAACTTGTCCATGGGTGATTTCGAATTGTTCTGCAATTATTTTGTACGAAAGATCCTCTCGGGCTAATGGTCTTACCTGTCAAATCTTAAAATTGGTGCGAAAGCATTATTTTGTTGTCAAACTCACTTGTAAACGTTTATCTCGAGTCAAACGTGGCGCATATTTAGGATATTGGTGATTGTGGAGGTGTCTGCAGTGGATTCATTTCTCCTAACTAAGAATAATTTAATTGTGTGCGTGCTGCACTACATTACACAAAATTGTTGAGTTGTGTAAGCAGATTAAACCCTGCTTTACCAGGATATAATTCGTAGGCGAGATGCAGATCAGAAACAGGGATATAAAGCTTAGCGTGGTCACACACGTGCGGATAGTAACGGAGGTACTAGAAGCTTCTCAAGTCTTCTCAAGTACTCGTTGGGGTAACAAGGGACCATAGAGGCATGTATTTAAGCAGTGTCCCTTAGACATTAGAATAGCAACTAGTTTTTAACCATTTACTCTTGACTATTGATCGCTTTCTTGTTCGGCTTAGTTTATATGGTCACGTGACTCAAACATATAGGGCTACAGGGCTAAATTTTCCTCCCACGAGGTTTCTCTGGTCAATCTTCATATGAATATGGAATGTATCTGCACGATCATTAACGAATTGGGCTGAGGCTCTCCACAAAAGTGTCAGGGTTCATCTACAATGGTAACATGGGATTGATCCAATCCCCTGGCGAATCTTTTCTGTAAAATGTTTTCACCCTTGCATTTTGGACTAAAATTTCTGACTAAACGCTTCACGAAAATGTTATGATTACGATATTAATTAAATTTCATGAAGATAAACTATTACTTTTACAACTAATAAGGAATAGAACCGCCTTGAGCCTGGATAACCGCCTCACATCTACCACGCATACCCTGAAGAATTGGCAAAAGCCTCTCAGGCTTTGTGCACTCTCGCCATGCCTCTAGCACAATGGGTCGCACCTGAGCTCTGGTACGCTGCCTGGTGCCAATAGAATCCCCATGATGTTCTTGTATGTAGGTTTTCATTAGACCCCATACATTCTCAATGGGATTGAGATCTGGGGAGAATGGCGGCCAGGCCATTGGTACAACACCATTGGCTTCGAGGTATTCCCTTGCAGGCGCCGCGGTATGAACCGGTGCGTTATCATGCATGAGTATCGCCAGGCCATTATTTGTTGGGAGAGAGCCGATAAAGCCCAAAGAGTCGGGCAAGATACGCTGACAGTAGCTTTCTCCGGTCATCTTGCCCCAACTTCTCTCCCAAAAAACACATGGATTGCCCGAGTCCCAGCAAAACAACCCCAGAACATCCAGGAATTATTCTTCCTTCGTCGTTCGACGATGCATGTGCTATTATATTCTTCGTTTGCCATTTAAACATTAAAAATTGCTAATAGCCATGAGATACATGAGACTTACCTTTCGGGTAACATGTGTTTTGTTAACGGGGCTATCGCTGATGTATGTTTCATCAGTCCAGACAACATTACACCAGTCTTCCAAGGTGAAATGAAAGTGTCTATGTGCCCACTCTA